>QEOT01124281.1:0-77009 GCA_003123785.1 Pterocarya stenoptera | reverse complement strand
TTAGGCTCTCAACTGCATCACCGAACTCCCTCACTTCATCTGCACTTTCTCCTAAAAATCTGCAGACTACTCCTAAACTACTCTACTGGGTGTCTCACCCACCCAGAGTCTACTGGGCATCTAACATCTGCCTCCTTCATTCGTCTACCTCCAAGCCTTTTATAGGCTTCAAAATGAAACACTGTACTCTGCACTGCTTTGCTGTTCCATGTGCAAGTCTTCAACCGAAACTTGCACTGCACACATGCATGTTTATTTTTTTATTTTCTTCCACTGAACATGTCGTCCACTTGCTGGCTTTTCTTTCTTTTCACTGCTGCATGCATGTGTTTCTTCTTGCTTTTTTTTCTTTCTTCTTTCTTCTCTTCTTCCTTTCCGTGCATCGCTTCTCTTTTCTCTTTCTCTTTCTTTTTCTTTCTTTTTCTTTTGCTTTCTGTTTCCCGTGCGTCGGCCACCCAGTTTCTCTTTTCTTTCTTTTTCTTTCTTTTGTTTTTTCTTCTTTCTGCTTCCCAGTGCGTCGGCCCCAGCTCACGTTCGTCCCATGCGTCTCTGTCTTCATTTTTTTTTCTTTTTTTCTTCCGCGTCCAGCTCTGTCGTCCGCCAGCTTTCTCTTCTTCTTCCTTCCAACATGCTTGCTGGAGCGTGGTGAGCTTGGCAGAGGGTGGCTGCGGCTTCGTGGAGGTGGAGGAGGCTGCACTGGGTGGTGGAAGTGCGTGATGCAGAGTCGCGGAGTTTCAGACAGTTCTGCCGTGGCGTCGGACAGATCTCCGCCGTGCATGGGGTGGAGGAAATGACCGTCGGCGCCGTCTGACGTTGCTGGTGGCCGGCGGAGGTGCATGGTGGCGTGGAGATGCTGCACTGGGCGGTGGAAACGCACGGCTGGAGGTTGAAGAAGACTCGGGCGAGAGGTTGAAGACGATGCGAAACGACGTCGTTTGTGTCTGTAGACAAAACGGCGTCGTTTAGTCCAAACGGTAGAAATGATCAAGGTGAAAAACGGCGTCGTTTTAGTCTTAGACAAAACGGCGCCGTTTAGCTTTAGATGTTTAAATGAACTCATGGGAAAAACGACATGTCGTTTTGGTTTTAGACAAAACAGCATGTCGTTTAGCTCAAACGGCAGAAACTTATAGCTCAAAACGACATGTCGTTTTGGTCTGCTGACCAAACGACATGTCGTTTAGCCAGCGCAGAAAATAAAAAAAATAAAAAAAAATAAAAGAAAAATAAAATAAAAATAAAATAAAATAAAAATTAGACAAGCAAAAATAAATAATAATAAAAATAGAACTAGACAAATAAAATAAAATAAAATAAAATAAAGAAACTAAAATAAATAAAATTAAACAAAAGATGAAAAATAAAATATTAAGAGTGTGTTGTGCATGAGAAATTATTGTCCAAATAAATCACAAGTTATAAAATCAAGCATAAACTATGCTTTTAATCAATTTAATTCACAACTTGGATTTATGCCTCTTAATCAATTTATCCATCTAAAACCAATGATAAAATAATAAAACAATTAAAAAAATTATTGGTTTTAAATAGATAAAATATGCAATTATGCAGCTCAATCACAACGGGTTACGATTTAATTGATGGAGAGCTGAGTAAAGTTTAGTGGTACGTGCTAAATAGTTGCCGAGAGATTGATGACTATCTTAGGTATGTTGTTGCATGCTTCAAATAATTCTAGTGAAAAAAGTTTAACTCTAACTTTTGTGCTCAAAATAATATTCTTTTGCACTTATATACAGTGAGCGCATGGACAAACTTAAGATGAAAGGCGTAGAGAATATAAAGGCAAGACACGAGGAAGAATTTCCTAGATGGTTTGAACAACGTGTATGAACTAAAATTACATATATGTTAGATTTTTAAACTTTTTAACTCTGGGTAACTTTTTTTTTATATTTATAAACAATGTTGAAACTGTTTTATTCCTCAGAAAAAGAATTACATCATTGCATCATGCCAAATGACTTGGGAAACAAACTCTGGAAAAGAGTCCCACCAAATCACTAGATCATCTATATGCCATGACTATCTTGCCAAACTATGGGCTACAGTGTTGGCCAAACGGCCTTTATGATGTATTGAAACTTTTGGAAATCTAAGAATCAACCTCCTTATCTCTTGAATCAAATTTCCCCATATCGACAAGGAAACCTACTCTCTATTAAGTTCTTGAACTACCAACACGGAGTCACATTCAACTTGAAGATCAATAATACCCAACGGGAAACATATCTGAAGTCCCCTCAACACAAGCAATAGTTCAATCTCCATAGGATCATCAATCTCAGCTTCTTGTTTGCTTGCAGTGAAGACCACCCTGCCACCCTCATCTCGAAGAACCATACCTGCACCTGATCTACAATAGTCATGGAAAATAGTACCATCTGTGTTTAACTTCATTACTCCTATAGGTGGGGGCTGCCAGCCACAATGAGGTTTGCATCCTTATTGTTGATTCTCTATTCCAGATTAATATTCACTAAAACCTGACAAAGCATTATCCAAGACTTCTACTAGTTTCAAGGTTTTCTCCTCATAGAGAAACTGATTTCTTCTATACCACAGCCCCCAAGCACATAGGAACAATTTCTCAATTTCTCCTTGTTTATTCTTTCTGACCACGTGAGCCAAGATTTGCAAAAAATCAAGATGAGTTTGAAAATCTTGAAAAAAATTGAGTTGTGCCTGTAGAACTTCTTTGAAACTTGAGCAGTATAGAAGAGCATGACTAATATCCTCTTCTTCCACCTTACACCATCTGCATTTAGCATCTTCCACCACCTTTCTTGCTTTGAGATTCTTCAGAGTTGGTAGCCCATTCTTACACACCCTCTAAGCAAAAATCTTTATTCTGTTAGGTACTCTCATCTTCCTCCACCATTTCCTTTGCTCCTCCCTATATGAAACCTCACCCACCTACCCTTCTTCACACAATGACATGAACAACCTGTAAGCACTCTTTACACTATACTAACTAGTAGACTCATGCTCCCATACCATACTATCAGGTTGGCTCTCAATAGGTAACATAATATTCAGGACCTCATGAGCTTCACTTTTAGGTAAAAATCTTCTAATCTTCTCCATATCCCACCATCTTGTGTGCTCATCAATCAAATATGCAACTGTCCAGTTTAGTTGAGCCTGAGTTATAGAGCCTGAAAGTGGGATTAGTCTGTGTTTAGGTAGCCAATAGTTAGAACTTATATTAATAGCCTTTCCATCTCCTATCCTCCATCTACATCTCTTTAATAGCCAAATTTTTGCTTCCCAAATATCTCTCCATACATAAGAAGGGGCTGCACCTAGCTTCGAATCTTTAAAATCAGATGAGGGGAAATACTTTGCTTTGAAGATCCTATGAAGTAGTGAATCCTCTTCTTTAAGAATTCTCCATCCCAGCTTAGCTAAGAGTGCTAGATTGAAAGTCTTCAGATCTTTAAAGCCCATCCCACCATTAGCTTTTGATTCACACATCTTTCTCCAACTCATCCACCTTATTTTATTCTCCTATCCCTTCTGACCCCACCAGAACTTGGCAATTAAACTTTCCAATTCATAACATAAAGAGATAGGAAGTTTAAAATAACTCATCTTGTATGTTGGGATTGACATGGCCACAGCCTTGATAAGCACCTATTTCCCTCCTTGAGACAAAATCTTCTCCTTCCACCCTTGAAGTTTCTGCCAAACCTTGTTTTTAAGCTGAGAGAAAGCTTGATGTTTTCTTCTGCCCACCATAGAAGGGAGCCCCAGATACTTGTCATAATTTTGGCATTGCATCACTCCCCACAACTGCATGATCTTTGATTGTTGAGAAGCTATGACATTCTTACTGAATACCATTGTAGTCTTGTCCTTGTTCACCTTCTGCCCAGAGGCCTTTTCATAGATCTCTATTAGCTACATTATATTCAAGTTTGTTTGTAAATTGGCCCTGTAAAACAAGACACTATCATCTGCAAACATTAAGTGATTTACAATAGGAGCATTCTTGCATATCCGAATCCCCTCTACTGCTCCATTCATCTCAGCTTGTTGTAGCAAAGAAATAAGTCCCTCAGTGCACAATAGAAATAAGTAAGGAGAGATAGGATCCCCTTGCCTTACACCTCTTGTGGGATAAATAGGACCTTTAGGATCCCCATTTACCAAAATGGAGAATGAAACAATCCTCACACAAGTCATAACCAGCTCCACCCATTTAACACCAAAACCCATTTTCTGCATTACTGCTTCAAGGAACCTCCACTCTATTTGATCATAAACTTTGCTCATATCTAGTTTAATAGACATAAAACCCTTCTTTCCTTGCCTCTTTCTTCGAATGCAATGGACTAGCTCATAAGCTACTAGGACATTATCCGAGATTAATCTCCCTAGTACAAAAGCACACTATGAATGTGAGATCAGGTTTGGTAAAATCTTCTTCCGTCTATTTGCAATCACTTTTACACCAACTTATAAATGACATTACAAAGGCTTATGACCCTAAAATCAAACACTAGTTCAGCCTTATTCTTCTTGGGAATCAAAGTGACATAAGTATGGTTCAACATGGGGGGGAAGCTACCAGTATTTAGAACATGTAAAACAGCACAGGTCACATCTCTTCCCACAATATGCCAAAACTTTTGATAAAATAGAGGGGCCATACCATCAGGACCAGGGGCCTTTGTGGGATTCATTTCCTTCAAAGCCACATCCACTTCTACTGCAACAAAAGGCATATCAAGTTTCTGTCTCATTTCAGTAGTAACCCTTCCAACTAGATTCTCCAAAAAATCAACACTACCACTTTCTGTAGATGCTGTGAACAGATCTTGAAAGTAATTAAGGATTACTTCATCTCTTGCTTCATCCACTTGCCAGGTCCCATTAGAATCTCTCACACCCTTGATCATATTTTTTGCTTTTCTTTGTGATGCCTTATGATGAAAAAACCTAGTATTTTTATCCCCTTCAATTAGCCATTGCACTCTCGACCTTTGTCTCCACATGATTTCCCCCCTTGCCAGCCATTTATTCACCTTTGATCTAGCATTCTTAATAGCCTCACAATTAAGACTCTTAGGATCTGCATCCTAAACCTTTTGGAGCTTCTGCTTTGCCTTTTTCAGATTTTTCTACACATGCCCAAAGCTATTCTAGTTCCACCTCTGATCTAGCTATTCTAGCTACTCTGGGTAACTTTTAATAAGTATATACTATTTCAATTGATAGATTTTGGAACAACGTGCTCGTGATCCCAGATCAGTTTCTCCTTAATTGTATGCATTGGCCCGTAGTCTCTCAAATAAAGCACTTCGATACACTGCATGCACGGTTCGAGGTTATAGATTCCATGCTCTAGACGTAAAAGTAATAGAAAGGCTCAAAACTATGGTGTGTTGGTCGAGGGGAGTCATGGAACAGAGGATATTGACTATTATGGTGTCATATGTGATATTATCGGATTGAAATATCTGCGTGGGTCTATAACATATGTCTTTAAATGTGATTGGTGGGATCTAGGCAATGGTCGGGTTTCGATACATAGGGATAATTACTTTACAAGTGGCAATACTGCATCTAAATGGTATGAAAATGATCCATTTGTATTGGCTTGTCAAACTACCCAAGTCTATTACTTGATTGATCCAATGAAAAGTAATGATGAAAATAGTGGAAAGATAACTTGGCGAGTCGTACAAAAATTTGTCCCTTGAAATATAAATGAAGTAGGAACGAGTGAGGATTACAAGAATAGTAGAGATGAAGATGACACTCTGATTGTAAAGGCCTACCAAGAAGATGGAGAAGGTATTAACTTGTTTGTTGACCTCAGGGCACTCGAGTTGCTCCCCTTGTGTAGAGATGACGTCCCACCTGTCCTTCTCGACCCGTTCGTATTAAATAATTATTCAATTCAAGTAAGTGAGTAAGAAGAAGAAGTAGAGTCAGAAGAAGAAGATGAATCAGAATCCGAAAAGGAAGTGGATAAGGAGGACGAAGAAGAGGTTGATGATGATGATGATGAAGATGTTATTGAGTGAGATTCTGAAATAAGCATGAAAAATACATCTGAAAATGAAGAATAAAAGTACAAAATATTTTATTCATATTGATGATTATAGAATATTATACTTTTCATAATTTCTTCTAATTAATTTTCTTTATCATATTAATCATGTCTCAAGGATGTCACCAAAACGACGACTTAGAAATGTGTCTCCTCTACCAAGTCCAAGTCCCGAACCGATTGAGGACTCCCCACTCTAGTGTTTCACTCCTGAAGATCAAGTTAACACTCAAGAGAGCGACTGCCAGTCGACACCTACCAATAAGAAAATGTTGTTGATAGTTAATTATATATTAATACTTTTGTCTCACTAACTATATAACTATAATTATATTATTATCTATTAGTTGATGCATCTACTCGTCCTAGTCGTGGCTATACACGTAGCATTTCTCTTAAGAAAAATAAAAGGCAGAAAAAACTCAAGGTCACCATTCCTAATAATTCCACTAGAGGAGTGGATGATAGTGCAGCAGCGCTTTCCTTCTATATTGGCACAATAGTCCGAGCTTATGCTCCATTTTATGTGCGATCATGGCGAGATGTTCCACTCGAGATTAAGGAACACATTCGGAATCGTATGCTGGTGAGTTTACCTTGAGAATACATTTTTTCACCTAGATTAGTATCTCATATTTTTTTACGTAATTCACTTATTACGATGAATTCGACCTCGACTTTGGCCGTAGTGAGGATTCGAGAACTATGAATGAGTTGATGGCTACACTATTCCGACATCACAAGGGATGATGTCATGACCACTTCAAGAAGGTTGGAAGAGACTGCGCATTCCCCTTTCCAATAGATGAAGTTAAACGATTAGAGAAAGTGTTGTGATCTTTTCGCAACTCCAGATTATCAGGTATTCCATATTTATATCCTTTAATTATTTACATTTATATTTGGGCTATATATTATATGTATATATATTATAATCAACATTCTTAATTAATTTTGTAGCACTTAAGTTCTACGAATGCACAGAATAGATCCGCTCTGACTATCCACCATTGTGTCGGTTCAAGGTCATTCCATCGTCTTGCTGATAAAATGGTAATTAATAAATTATAGAATTCATTTATTTTTTTGATATTCTTTTATTTATGTACTAATATTATCTTTTTAAAATTGCTAATGTCGCTTTGTTAGAAACCTGATGATCCTGAAAACACTCATTCATGTTTATGTTGCTGCTCACACTAATGAGCGTAGTGAGTAGATGAATCCTGCCGCTGCAGATAATTATGTAAGCGGTGTTAATTTTGTTCAATAAATTATGCAACATCTAAATAATTTATTTTTTATTTGTATTTCTTTTAATACATTACTTATTGTGTGTTTCCTTTCAAATTGTAGGAAAAAATGATGGAGTTGCAGTCAGCTTTTAGGAAATCCTCTTTGACTGACATAGAGAAATTCACACAAGTGCTCGGCCCAAGTCTAGTATGGCAAGAGGTTTGGGACAATCTTTCAAGCATTTTGGTTCATCCTCCTAATCCTCATCCTCATCGACTTCACAAATAAATAATCTTACCAAAGATTTAGAAGCTGTACAGCGCGAGAATGAGTATATAAGGTCGAGACAGCAAGAGTTAGAGTCCCTCTTAGAGCGACAGTCTCATTTAGAGACTCATTTGCAGGACCAATAGAGAGACCAGGAGGAAAGAATAGGTAGTGAAGTCTAAGAACAAGTGCAGCGGGAGATGATGGTGCAAATGGAGCGTGTTATGTCATTATAACAAAATCACAATGGGTGAGGAAAGAAGAAGACATGAATTTTATCAATTTTATCAGTGTATATAACTTTTAATGTCTAATTTTAAAACTTTATAAGACATTGTTAGTTGTTAATTTTTTTTTTTTTTTTTTTTTGAGAAAAAGGAAACTTCATATATATTCTCAAGAGAGATAGATTTGAATACATTGAGGATAGTCCTCTACATGGATTGAGTCCTCATACAAACCAAGGGAACTCTTAGCCAAGCAGTGAGCTACTGCATTGGCTTGCCTAGAACATGTCTAAAGGACCAGGCCTAATACGAGCCTAGTAGGTGCTTGATGTCTTGATAAATTTGACCGAGGATGCTCCAGTTTTCTACTGAATCATAGATGCCATTAACCACCTGCTTTGAATCTCCTTCAAAGATGACATTGTTGAGGTCAATTTCCTTGCCAAATTGAACTGCCCTTAAGACAATTGGTACAATTGGTAGTTGTTAGTTGTTAAATGATGGTGTCTAATATGATACAATTGGTACAATTTTTAATCTTATGACATTAATATTTCTGATCTATACGTTCAAATGTAAATATAAAGCGTTCGAACATTAGTTCAAATTTGAACAAACATTCGAACGTAAGTACACAAAACTATAACAAAACGTTGGAACGTACCTGTAAACTTTCGAACGTACTCACCCTCAAACGAACAAAACGTCCGAACATTAAAACAATTAACATTTGAAGAAACCTCCGAACGTACCACATACGTTCAAACTCTTCTTCATTAACATTTGAACAAACGTCCAAACGTAATAATCGTTACATTTGAGAATTGGTCCATTAACGTTCGAATGGAAATTTGAACGTTTATTGCAATTAACGTCCAGACGTCTAAACGTAAATATGATATGCTCAAACTATAATCAACGAACGTCAACTTCTGTCATTCGAATGTCAATTGGTCGGGTTGACGTTCGAATGTTATATTTGACATCCGAACAGTACTTTCTATGACAAATCTCAACCGTCACAAAAAAAGTTACATTCAAACGTTGCTTCAAACGGAACACCTCCAACCGTCACTAAACATATTTTTAGTGACGTTTTGGTTAGTTTTTGTGACGGTTTCCTCTATCACAAAAGACAAATTGTGTTGTAGTAACTGTATTTAGTCTAAAGGCTTGGTGTGGTAGATTAATGTCAAACAATTGGTAATTGACATAAAAGATTTGATGAGTGAGCGAATGTGCACGCTAAATACCCTATTATTGGATTAAAATGCTAAAATATAAATAGAAATAATGAGATATATTTGAGCATGATTTTTTAATATTTTAAATTTCAAATATTGCATTATTGGTTGGTGAGAGATAATTTACAATTGGGCTTTACACTTAACTTTTTTGAAACATTCCTATTCAATTTTTACATTTGGTTTTATTTTTATGGCAGTCGCATGACAACAAATAGGTGAAAAGAATTAGAGCAGCCGTATATCACTTCAAGGACTTGGACTTCTTCAACCAACTATCCTCGTACAATGTGAGATGAAGGAATCAACAATGGGATACGGGCACTTGTTTTTATTTTAAATGAAGACCACTGATGTGGCATGCATGGAATAGCTGGGCTCTTGAACAAAAAAGGGGCAATTGAAGTCTTGGTTTGACTTGGTCTTCCAGTAAGAAAGGAATTTAATTTTCATTTGCAAGGTGGGATGGCTCAGGATTTTATGGGATTGTTCTTTTGGCTTTTGGCTTCTCGCACGCACGTGAAAAGGGGCTGAAGTCTTTTGGGTTTTGACTTGGAAATGAGATGCAAGTGGTTTGACTTGGTCTTCACAAGCACAGACGATGGGAACGTAAGAAAAGAAAAGAAGGCAACACGAGGGAATGTTTTCAACTTGGCCTGAGGAGAAGACGCACAACACAAATCTGAAATAAAAATTGGATGGCCGCCGTTTGCTCGATTTTCCTCCTGAGATTTTTTTGTCTATTATATTTATGGGTAACTAAATTCTCAAGTAATGCTAGGGATGAACTTACACATTAGATGATATTTTTAATTTATGTATTTGATTTTCAATTACTAAAACTCTTTTTTTTTTATCATTCTCAATTAATTGTTGATGTTTTTCTTCTCCGAATAATCATAGAATTTATTCTGTTTATGGATTCAGTCACGCTTTTTCTATTGAATAGATTAGTTCTTTGATTATGTTTGGATCAATTATTTATCTATATTGATTTAATTCTTTGCTGCAATATCGCTCCCAAGTATATTGTCGTCGTTGGATTTTCTCCATAGTGGTAATAATTTACATATTTTAAAAAGTAGTGAATGATTTTTCAAAGGGTTACATTTGGTTTAATCTTGGTTTATAAATCTATATCTTCCAATTGGAAATTTTGAAAATTGAGTTCCCAATTGAGTTATTCAATGAATTAAAAATAATTAAAATACTAAATTTGTGTAAGAGATTCCCGACACTTTACTGTTTGTCAAATTTGAGTATTTTTTTCGTTAGTCACTTTGCTTCACTTTAACTTGCATTTAAAAATTAATCTTTGTTCTCCATTAATCATTTAATATTTTTCTTTAGTTTCTTTGATCCTTCTACTATTCTTTTAATTTGCCTCTCTGTGGATTCAACACCCCAAAGCTGTACTACAACTACTGCGTTATTCTTTGGGCGTAATCAAGCTTGTTCCCCGTGAAGTTATATATGATCCTTTAGCTTGGTATACCGATAAGTTATACAAATGAACTAAGTTTTTCTACATCGTTATATACGGTATACTCTAGGATATGAAATCCATGCATGCATGATGTTAAATATTGTGGTTATTTTTTCTTTTTCCAAATTCCTTTCACAAAGCACAACTAGTAGTTAAAAAGTATGAAATGAATTATGCTTCTAATCCATATGAATTGGAAAGAAACCAAGACTTGATGATTTGTAAGTGTTTTATAAGAGAAATCTTTTGTCTACAAAATAAATCATAAAAAACTAATTTACAAATTGATGGAATTTGATGTTGCATGTCAAATTGTAAACTTCTTATTATATGGAGTATATTTCATATATATCCTACATCGTCAATATGTACCCATCATTGTGTGAGCTTTATTTTTGCAAATTCTATTTATACATCATACACTTAGTGTGAGATCCCTAATTTTGGGTCTTTATTACTATTATTGTTTTTTTATTGTTGGCACTTTTATTTCGGTTTATTATTTCTATTATTGTGGTTTTTATTACTTTATTTATTTAATTGCTAAGGTTATGGTGTATTTTATTTTGATGTCTTTTGTTCATTTTATTTTGGTCTTTTCAGATTGGGCTTTGGTGTTTGGGTGTGTTTTATTTTCTGTTGGCCCGAATTAGTATGTTAGAAATGGGCCCAGCCCGTGTGGCAAAGGGGAGTCCAGCCCTTTAGGCTTTAAACGATGCAGTTTTGGCGCATCAGTACACAGTATTGCACAGTGCATCGTAGCCCTCCTTCTTTCTCTTCTCTCCTTCTTTTCTTTTTCTCTTCTTCTTCCTCCACGCCGAGCCCCACATCTCAACCGTCTGCACCGTAGCCCATGCCCTTCACCACTTCGCGCCATTGCGGCAGCACCTCGTCCTCTTCCATCTCCCCGCAGCTCTCTCTCTCTCTCTCACACACACACACACACACACCTCCTGTGGTGATCTGGTAGTGTCGATAGCCACTGCAACCACCTTGGCTTAGCGTTTCGGCATCCTTAGCGCATCCTCTACCACCGTCTGACCATCATCTACCCATAACCCTCAAACTGAGAGCCCTGCGATTTTTCCCTCTCTCTAGTTCTTTCTCCATCTTCGATGATGTCGTTAGCCTCCACCATCACATCAAGCCCTCTGTGTCAAGCGCCACCTCCCCCACCATCCCACGCCTCCTATCGCAGCTTAGGTTGCTCCTCGTGTCCTAGCTCCATGGCCCACAATAGGCCGGATCTCCACTGTTTGAAACCCATCCTGAAGCCTTTAGGAGACATTTCACCCTAGAGCCAACGTGAACCACCACCCTCAGTTGCCTTCTGGTTGCTGCGCAACCACCCCGAGTGCCCCACTTCCCTTTCCTCTCATCTCCTCCCCTCAATTCCACCTAACCCATGAGTGTTAGCCCTTCTTAGCCGTTGTTTTGTCATGCTCCGCTGTGCCACTCTGATGAAACCCTTCCTCCACCCACTAGGAACACAAATTTACCATCCCTCTTGAGTGAAAACCCACCAAAATCCCTCTGTTTCGCCTAGATCCACCGCTGCCACCTTACACCGCTGCTACTCTACCACTTTTGGTTCCACCTCGATGAGCTAATCACCAGTGTTGATTAATTTAAATACTGTTTGCAATTTCATTATTTTGCTAACGTTTGGGCCTTGGGCCAGAAACGGAGTATGGGAAAACACATGTAGTTGTGATTGTGAACTGTAGAACTGGATGATTTAGATTGCTGTGGTTTATGTATATCTTCTTTTGAGTGATCTGCCATCTCATCCAATATACTGCTTATCATACATCTGTGCATTTTATGTAATTGCTATCCGAGTTGTGTTTATATAACTGTGTCGTGCTATGTCATGTCGTGTGAGCTGAATTTCGGTCTGATGTATTGATTATAACATGTGGATGCATGCATATCACGACCCCAAGCCGAAATGGGGCTTTATCTCGATGGAGCTCCTCTGGTCACTCGGGAGCAAAATAAACTTATGTAACGTCCCTTGGGTTGTCGCCGGGCGACAACGAGCTTGAACGAGACGGTAATGCTCTCGTGCCAACTCTGTGGCCCTCTGCTGGCGAGGCTAGAGGATACTTGGTCATGTACGCGTCGGGTGAGGAGCTGGGCATCAGTCGTTACGAAGTCACATGCACGGACGTTACCCTTGATGTGACAATGAAAGCCAGGTTATGCAAATGGTCCATAGGGGAGACCATGGCGCATGCTTAATAAAATAAATGGTTAAATTTGGGCCAATGGGGTTTTTGGCGTAAGTAATTAAATGTCTTTTTGGGAAAAAGCGTGGACTTGTTACTAAATATTTTACTGTATGGTTGTAGATGTTGGCTGTATTAATATCTTTTAATCTCTTGGATGTTGTTTGGTTGCTTACTTGTTGAGATTTCATAATCTCATTATGGTGCATTACCCTACGGTTCCATCTTATGGAACCATAGACTTTGACGCAGAGGCTGAGTATGAGCTTGAGGGACTGGCTCGCTAAAGGCATGACTTGCTGTTATGATCGCTTTGGCAATATGGGATTTGTTTCCCCTTATGTTATGTTGCTTCTTTTATTTTAATTACTTGATGGATGACTGTATAATCCTCTTGGAGGAAATAATTTGTGAGTTGTAAGGTTTTTAAACTTTCTAGTACTTAGTAGAAATGTCTCTTTTTCCGCTACGATTATTATATTGTACACTTATTGCATGTTGTACACATTTTGAGCACTTGTAGTTGGGGTGTGTGATTAGTGTGGTCATCTTCTCGGTGTCACAAACTCCACTAAAATGACACGTGAGGGTCGAGGGTGCCCCACTTAGATCTCATGATTGATTACATTTGGAGGGAGAAACACAAGTACCTTCCAATGAAACATCCCATAATCTTTTAATATTATATATGAATTATATTCTGGTTTAGAACTAGAAGCAATATCCTTTTGGATCTTAAACCATCAGGCTGTTGCTATATATTAGTGGCATGCATGGAGGCTGTTAGTATCGGGTCATTCATGTATTTCAGACAAAATTAGACATCCCAGCATCATATGGATTGGTCGTTTATTTAACCTTAGAGGTCCTCATTTGTCAGCATTTTTATTACAATTGCATGGTTATTTTTATTTTTCCAATAATGGATCGCTTGGTTTCATATAGACATGAGAGATTGTTTAACTTCACGTGCCATATATATATGAGCATATATGTTCAAAATGTATACATTTTTTTAATATTTTTTCATGGGATCTGTTGGAATATACAAACTCAGATTGAAGCTTTGGAGTTGAAGTCAAGGGAAGCCAAACAGAAAAGATCAAAAGGGGTTTCTAATGACAGTTAAATTTAATCCAAATTCAGATGAGATAAATTAGTTAAAGTGCCGTGTAAATGACTTTTGTATAGTCAAGTTAGTTAGCATACATGTCTATAAGTAGAAATGATGTAAATGTAACAATCACTCAATTCCAGTTAATGAGAAATTCACATTGAATTTGCTCTCAATTCTACGTTTGCATTTTTCAAGTTCTCTATTCTTCATTTTTCAAGTTACAGAATTTTACATGGTATTATCGTCCATAAACATTCCGCTGCCTTCTTGATTCTTTTACACAAGTTCTTGCTTTCTTTTTTCTGCTTCTATGGCAGAATCCTCTAATGGTTCTTCTTCTTCTAATAATTCTTCTCCTCCTTTGGGGAATCCATCTGATGACTCCTCAAGTTACTACTATCTACATCCATCTGATAATCCTAGAGCTCTTCTTGTATCTGAGATCTTTTCTAGTGATAATTACGTGGCTTGGAGTCAGTCCATCACAATTGCTCTCACAGTCAAGAACAAAGTTGCTTTCATTGATGGAAGTTTGCCTCAAACTGATCCTACTAATGCTCGACTCAAGACTACCTGGTTGAGGGCAAACAACCTTGTGCTTTCTTGGCTAATGAATTGCATTGCAAAAGAGATTCGAGGGAGTCTTCTTTACTTCAACAGTGCTGCTAACATCTGGAGTGAATTAAAGATTCGATACCTGCGTAGTGATGGTCCAAGAGTTTTTGCCTTAGAAAAGTCCTTAAGTTCTATTTCACAAGGCTCGAGTTCAATCACTGAGTATTTTAGTGTTTTCAAAGCACTATGGGATGAATACATTAGTTATCATCCCCTTCCAACTTGCAATTGTGGATTTATGGAAAAGTGTACCTGTGCAATATTAAAGAACCTTGCTAGTCAACAACAAGCTGACTATCTCATGAAATTCTTGATTGGTCTACATGATTCTTTTTCAGCAATTCAAAGCCAACTCTTGCTTCTTTCTCCATTGCCATCAATGGGCAAGGTTTTCTCCTTATTGATACAAGAAGAGAGCCAACGTTCCTTAACTAATGCTATACATATCCCTCATGATTCTCATGTATGGTTGCTGCACAACCATCCTCACAAACTTCTTCAAATGCTGTTAAGTTCAGTAAAGTCAGAGGCAAGTCAGATGTCATCTGTTCCCATTATGGATTCCCTGGACATCTTGTAGATAAGTGTTTCCAGCTTATAGGCTATCCACCAGGATGGAAAGGGCCTCGAGGAAAAAGAATCAACTCTACACGATTGCCCAATGCAAACATTGGATCTTCTATGGAGCAAAACCTAAACAACCCAAATATGTTTTTTTTTTCTCAAGAGCAAATATAGAATTTGATTACTCTTGCCAATAGCCTATCCACTTCTTCTATCAATCCTAATTCTACAGTTAACACTGCCTCTACATCAGGTAATAATCCTATCCTTTGTTTAGCAAATACCTCCTCAAATCATGCTTCTCCTTGGATATTAGATACTGTAGCAACAGATCACATGATCTGTTCACATCTATAAAAATCCCAACCAAACCCTCTTCAGTCCATTTACCAAATGGTCACTCGGTGCCTATAAGTTTCACTGGTACTGTTAAAATCTCCTCTGATTTGATTTTATATAATGCTCTTTATGTTCCATCTTTTCATGTCAATCTTATTTCTGCTTCCAAGTTGACTAAAGAAAATTTTGTTGCTTTGTTTTTCTTTCAATCTAAATGCGTATTGCAGGACCTCAGCACATGGAGGATGATTGGGCTTGCTGAAGTCAGAAATGGTCTATACCACCTTATCATTTTTTCTGCTACTACACAAAAGGAAATTCTTGATTCAAACAGATCTTTTTTGGCTAACACTTCTACCATTAGTCCTGACATGTGGCATTTTCGATTGGGACATCTATCTCTTGCCAAACTAAAACTCATTAGTTCCATTGACTCTTATGTAAAAATATCTCACAAATATGTTTGTGAAATCTGTCCTCTAGCTAAACAAAAGAAATTGTCTTTTCCTGTATCACAAAGCAGTTCAAATAAAGCTTTTCAATTAGTACATTGTGATATTTGGGGTTCATTTTCCACTATCTCTCATTCTGGATATAAATTCTTTCTTACCATCATGGATGATCATCCACGCTTCACTTGGCTTTTCCTTATGAAAGCTAAATCAGAAACTCAAGGTCTACTTGCCAGATTCATTGCATATGCTCAAACTCAGTTTGATACTCAAAAACAAACACTGAGAATAGACAATGGCCAAGAATTCAATATGCCTTCTTTTTATCAAGAAAATGGTATAATACATCAGCTATCTTGTGTAGAAACTCCTGAGCAAAATGGTAGAGTGGAAAGAAAGCATCAGCGTTTGTTAAATGTTGCTAGAGCTTTTCTTTTTCAATCTAAACTGCCATTAACATACTGGACTGAATGTGTATTGACAGCTACACATCTCATAAATCGAATTCCCTCTTCTATGCTAGATAATAATACACCATATGCTCTCCTTTTCCACAAATCTCCTGCATATAACTATTTGAAAGCTTTCGGCTGTTTATGTTTTGCCAACACAATACACAACAGTCGGGGAAAATTTCATCCAAGAGCCTCAAGATGCTTGTTTCTTGGTTACCCACCAAATATCAAGGGATACAAAGTGCTTGATCTTCTTACCCTTAAAACCTCTGTTTCCAAAAATGTCATATTTCATAAAAATATTTTTCCTTCTATTCCAAACACTACTCACACTCCTTTTGTATTTCCTAATTTTCCTCCAATGCATGACTTCACAGTACCCATTACTTCACAAAATCTACCTTCTGCATTACCTGAATCTATCACTTCACAGAATCAATCCTCTGAAGTTCCAGAATCTATAACATCACAAAATCCTTCTTCCACTATTCCAACATCTGACTCTTCACAGATTGTTTCTATTCCTTCACAAAATCTATCCTCTGAAATTCCAGCACCTGTTACTTCACAAATTAATCCTGAAAATGTAAGCCTTCGAATATCTGAAAAAATAAGGAATCCTCCTTCATATTTACAACACTTTTATTGTGGTAATATGGCTCAATCTACTTCATCATCTCAAAAATCTTTCAGTTGCTGCATTCCTTCTTTTGGTAAGCAATACTCTCTTGCTCATTTCCTTTCAACACATAAACTGTCACCTGGACATGCTGCTTTTACTGCTGCTGTGTCATCTACTTTTGAACCTAAGTCTTTCAAGCAAGCAAATTCTTATCCACAATGGCAAGCAGCCATGTTAAATGAGATCAAAGCTCTTGAATTAAATAAAACATGGGAACTTGCAATATTACCTCCAAATAAAATAGCAATTGGATGTAAGTGGGTATATCGTGTTAAGTTCAAAGCTGATGGCACAATTGATAGATACAAGGCTAGATTAGTAACAAAAGGCTACACCCAGCAAGAGGGCTTTGATTATTTTGACACATTCTCACCTGTGGCTAAAATGAAAACAGTGAGAACATTGTTATCCATTGCTGCCATCAAGCATTGGCATTTACATCAACTTGATGTAAACAATACTTTCCTCGATGGAGATTTAAATGAAGAGATCTATATGCAGCTACCACCAGGGTATTCTTCACCAACTGATCCAAGAGTTTGCAAACTCCAAAAGAGCTTATATGGTCTGAAGTAGGCCTCACGACAGTGGTTCTCCAAGCTGTCATCCTCTCTACTTCTGTTTGGGCTTGTTCAAGGGAAGTCTGATTCTTCTCTATTCATCAAGCATAATTCAAATAGTTTTATAGCACTCTTGATTTATGTTGATGATGTGATTCTTGCTTCAAATAATCTTAATGATATAGTTATTGTCAAAAAGTTCTTACATGATTCTTTCACTATCAAAGACTTGGGAGAACTAAAGTATTTTTTGGGGATAGAAGTGGCTCGATCAACCAAAGGCATAACTTTATGCCAACGAAAGTATGCATTAGATATCCTGCAAGATAGTGGTTTTCCAGGTTGTAAACCTGTGGCATTTCCTATGGAATCTACACTAAAGCTGAGTGCAAATGACTCATCTCCTCCCTTGTCAGATCCTGCACAATACAAAAGATTAGTGGGTTGATTATTATACCTCACTTTAACTAGACCTGACCTGTTCTACTCAGTACAAGCACTAAGCCAATTCATGGCTAATCCTAGTAGTAATCATCTACAAGCTGCTGAAAGGGTCCTCAGGTATATCAAAGCAACACCTGGGCAAGGTATTTTTCTATCTGCTCATTCTTTTCTTCATTTAAAAGCCTACTCAGATAGTGATTGGGGTGGCTGTATTGACAACAGAAGAAGAATTGCTGGTTTCACAGTATTTCTTGGTGACTCTCTTATCTCATGGAAATCAAAGAAACAGCCAACAGTTAGCCGATCCTCAGTTGAGTCTGAATATAGAGCTCTAGCCTCTACCACATGTGAACTGCAATGGTTGATCTACTTGCTAGCTGATTTAAAAATTCCCCATCCACAAGCTATTCTACTTTATACAGATAGCAAACCAGCTTCTGATATTGCATCAAACCCTGTCCAACATGAAAGAACAAAGCACATTCAACTAGATTGCCATTTGGTCCTAGAGAAATTGCAAGAAGGTTTGATCAAGATCATTCATATTCCCTCCAAACATCAGCTGGCAGACATTCTGACTAAACCACTTGGTTCCCTCAGTTTTCATCATTTGATCCGCAAGATGGGAATGATCAATATGCATTCACATCTTGAGGGGGGGGGGTGTTGGAATATACAAACTCAGATTGAAGCTTTGGAGTTGAAGTCAAGGGAAGCCAAACAGAAAAGATCAAAAGAGGTTTCTAATGACAGTTAAATTTAATCCAAATTCAGATGAGATAAATTAGTTAAAGTGCCGTGTAAATGACTTCTGTATAGTCAAGTTAGTTAGCATACATGTCTATAAATAGAAATGATGTAAATGTAACAATCACTCAATTCCAGTTAATGAGAAATTCACATTGAATTTGCTCTCAATTCTACGTTTGCATTTTTCAAGTTATCTATTCTTCATTCTTCAAGTTACAGAATTTTATAGGATCAGCAAGGGGTTCCTTTCTCAATTGGTGTAAGTAGTTTTTGGTTATTAATCTTACATTTCGACATGCTGCATGGTTATCATACAGATCATTGGTATGTTGTACCTCAAGAGATCCTTAATTGTATCCAATTGTGTACGTTGGCTATATTTGCTTATTTTCTCAACTCATGAGAAATTCTTCTTATAGCTTAAGATTTTCGGTTTATATGCTTATATTGGTTGCATTAACTTAGGCCTCGTTAAGGGGAATGGGATGAGATGAGAAATCCGTGAATAGTAGTGAGATGGTTTGAATTAAGATGTTTTATTAGGTTTTAGGAAAGGAGAGAGTAAAAGTTGAATAAAATTAAGTTAAAAGATTATTAGAATATTATTTTTTAATATTATTTTTATTTTAGAATTTGAAAAAGTTGAATTGATTTTTGTGTTTTGTTTGAAAGTTTGGAAAAATTGTAATGATTATATGAAAAAGTTGAAGAATTGAAATTAAAAAGTGTTTGTGTTTTGAGTGATGTTTGGGAATGAAATTTTGAGATAAGATGAGATGGTTTGCATTCCCAAACGAGGCCTTACTCTTTTTTTGTTTGTTTATGTTGCTAAGTTATGGTGACACTCTAGTTGAGTTACTGGCTTGGTTTTTCTTTCTCTCAATATACTAATCATGAAGCTTAGGTTTAAATTTCTTTGCACAAGTTAAGTTTGTGTCTTCCATGTTTTCGCAATGATTAATAATGTTTAGTAAAAACTGCTTATGCTTCCTCCAATTCCAGAGATGCAAATTCAAATTAGAAGATGAAACTGCATGTAATAAAACCTCAAATTGCTTCTGCATGCAGCTCAAGATATTCAGATACTTTGGTTTGTTTCTCAATTGGCTAATAATTAGGTTCCTAATTGGATCCTATAGAAATGGTTTTTTGTGGCCAATTTCTTTTGCGTCAACGACGTAGTGTTGGACGCAAAAGGCTAATTTTGTGCATTTTTGTCATTTCATGAGATCTACTCCGATTAGTTTCAATGTTCCTTCTCGTTTCCCTCCCATGTTTTTTTCATCAGGCAAAATAAGATTGGTTTAGCAGTTAAACATGCATTGCAATCATCAAAAAATTCATATGAACATATAATTGAAATGAAGAACATTGAATTTTGCACTCATTCCCAAGAAGATTGGGGCGTCAGAGGTTAAGGATTGTTGACTCATTAGCCTTGTGAATAGGGTCTACAAGATCATTTCCAAGGACTAGGAGGAGTTTTGGGGTGGATCATTATAAAACCCCAAACTGCATTCGTATAGGGAAGACAGATTCTGGATTCAGTTCTCATTGCCAATGAATGCCTTGATAGTAGATCAAAATTGGGAAATCTAGGTCACTTGTGCAAGTTGGATATAGAGAAAGCTTATGATCATGTCAACTGGAATTTTTTATTGTATTTGTTGGGGAGATGTGGCTTTGGGGAGAGGTGGTGCATATCAACGGCGCGGTTCTTAATTTTGGTGATTGGCTGCTCGATTGACCTTTTTAATAGCTCCCGAGGCTTAAGGCAAAGGGATCCCTTGTCCCCACTTCTATTTGTCATAGTCATGGAGGCACTTAGCCATAATGATTTTTGCGATGGTAACAGTGGATTGTTTGCTGGCTTTTCGGTTCAAGACACACATCAAGGTACTATCAACATTTTCCATTTATTTTTTGCGGATGATACCCTTATTTTTTACAAGGCAGACCTAAACTAGATTCAGCCACTAAGGGCATTTTGCTTTGAGGCAGTCTCTACGTTGAAAGTGAACGTATCCAAGTCAAAATTGATTCTAGTTGGCAACATTTGTAATATTCAGTTATTGGTTAACACCCTTGGCTGTAAGATCTCTTATTTCCCTATGAATTACCTTGGGCCTTCTTTGGGGGCCAACTCCAGGGCTACAACTATTTGGGATGTAGTAATTGAGAAGATTGATAGGTTGTAAGAGAATATCTTTGTTGAAAGGTGGTAGGATTACTTTAATTAAAAGCACTATTTCCAATCTACCTACCTATTTTTTTATCTTTGCTACTACTTTTCGCGAGTTGGCAGCACGTATTGAGAAACTGCATCGTGCCTTCTTTTGGAGCGGACTCGAGGATGAATCTAAATTTCATTTGGTTAAGTGGGAAAAGATATGCTCCCCAATCTCTTCTTGTGGCTTGGGAGTTAGAAACATGAGGGAGTTCAACCAAGCTTTACTTGGGAAAAGGTTATGATGCTATAATACGAACCTGAAGCTTTATGGAAGTTAGTGATCAATTATAGATATGGAGGCGTGGGGGGATGATGCTCTAAGGAGGTAAGCAGGATTTATGGCGTGGGTCTTTGGAAGCATATTAGACAAGGGTGTTGAGTCTTTGATCATCATACTAGAATTGTGATGGGAGATGGCACAAGAACTAAATTCTGACATGACATATGATGTGGAGATAGAGCTCTCAGGGACTTATTCCCTATTGTGTTCATACTTGCACGTGAGAAAGAAGCTTCAGTGGTAGACCTCATGGAGACGAATGGTGATTTACTCTAGTGAAATGTGAGTTTCACTAGGGCGGCCCAAAATTGGGAAGTCAGCAACTTTGAAGATTTCTTCCAGGTTATATACTCCGTAAGGCTACGCACTCAAGGAGCTGATACTTTGTGGTGGACACTACCAAAAACGTACATTTTAGCTCGCTCTTTCTATAAGGCTCTCACACAACTGTAGAACAATCACTTTCCATGGAAAAGAATTTGGAGAAACAAGGCCCCTCCTTAGGTGGCATTTTTTGCCTAGATAGCATCCTTGGGTAAGATTTTGACAACAGATAACTTACGGAAATGCAGGGTGGTAGTGGTAGAATGGTGCTTCATGTGTAAACAAAGTGGGGAGACTCTGGACCATCTTCTACTACATTACGAGATTACCAAAGCATTTTGGGTCTATGTATTCAAAAGGGTAGAGCTAGCCTCAGTTATGCTTGCTACAATAGTTGAGCTTTTGGCATGTTTGGTGAACCTCGGCAGCATCCCACAAATTTCAGCCGTGTGGAAGACGATTCTCATATGTCTTCTATGGTGCATTTGGAAGGAATGGAATGACAAGACATTCGAAGGCAGGGAGCGCTCATTGGAAGAGATTAGATTATTATTTGTTAGAACCCTTTTTCTTTGGGCCAAAGATGTAGATTTCAATGATCTCGATTTTCATGATTTTCTTATTTCTATTTATTTCTCCTAAATAGGTGTTATCTCTTAAATACCCCATGTGTACTTGGGCTATACATATTCATATTAATATAAATAAAATAAAAAAACATTGGTTTTAACAAGGTAGGGAGAGGATCAGTGAACTTACTTGCCACCATCCGAATGATGGCTACATGTAACACATTCATGCAGTCCCTTCCTCCACAGCGTATTGATTCTGGAACAAAGTCTAAGATGTACTTAGCAGTAATAAGGCCGGCTCAATAAATTTCGAGGCCTAAGGCAA
Source organism: Pterocarya stenoptera (assembly GCA_003123785.1). NCBI lineage: Eukaryota > Viridiplantae > Streptophyta > Magnoliopsida > Fagales > Juglandaceae > Pterocarya > Pterocarya stenoptera. Next base: position 54,527 of record QEOT01124281.1, on the reverse strand, counting down.
CAAGTTAAAACAGGGCCTCTTTCTTATATCAAATTAACTATGTCATATCTAAATATATTTTTATTTAAAAATTATTCTTCTTCTAATATCTTTTATATTAGATTAAGATTATGACTAATTAAAGTTTTATATTCAATTTCTTCTAATATCACCTTCTTAATTGATAATATGGATAGCCCATTTAATCTTTCCTGCGACATTGTTGATCTTAAATAAGCTTTTATCAATTTTAATTTTGAAAAACTTATTTCTGCAGAAGCAACAGTAATAGGTATTGTCAATAAAATTCTGTAAGCGCTACATGCATTTGGAAAAGAATCAAGTCTTTTTATATAATTTAATATATCAATATGAGTGCTTTCTACTACTGATGAAGTTTCTTTTAAAACTTTTAGTTCAAAACATAAATCTAAACCATCAATATCATATTTCAAAAAGCTTTCAAGGATAGGTTTGAATAGTGAGATGAGAATTTTTTATTTTAGATGAAAGTTTTAAATATTATTTTTTAATATTATTATTGTTTTGAGATTTGAAAATGTTGAATTGTTTATTATATTTTGTGTAAAAATTTAAAAAAGTTGTAATGATGAGATAAGATGAGAAATTGTTCAAACTTGTTTTGAATTGAAGAAATTGCTTGATCTACTATAAATAAGAAATAATTAATTCTAAAAAATTCTTCAACAAATTGTGTTGTCTCTTCATTGACATTTTCATCAAACTGTTTTTTTCTATGAATTATTCATTTTTCTCTAAATACAGATTTTATTTCCATACTAATTGCAATCTCTTTCGATGAAATCATAGCAAATTTAAATCAATTTTCTCTATAATCTTGAAAAAAAATAAGACCTTTTAACTGATCAATGGCAACATCTATATGCATATCTTTAGATTGCAAACTTTTACTTACGGTATTGACCACAAATAATATATCATACCATATGGTCATGCCTAATATGAATTCAATGTTCTCAATTTCATATGCTACTAAACAATTAGCTTCACTTTTTGTTTTAGGATCTTCAGTTATTTTTTCTAGTTGCAATAAGGCTTCTCTTATTTGTGGAGTTTGGAATTTTATTGCTTTGATACTTTCAATTCGACTTTCCCAATGTGTTTGTGAAAGTGGCTTAAGAGTTAGAATCGACACATTATCTTGCAAAATTTTCCATCGCTTTGTTGATGAAGAAAACAAAGAACAAAAACGTTGGACTATTCCAAAAAATGATATAGCTTTAGGACAAGAATTAGTTGTGTCACATATAACAAGATTAAGATTATGACAACCACGTGGCGTGTAAAATGTTTTGGGGTTTATATCAAGCAATCTTCTTTGCACCCTTTGTTCTTTTCCTTTCATATTAGACCCATTATCATAACCTTGTCCTCGAACATTATTAATATCAAGTTCAAGACTTTTTATTGTATCTAATAATTCACTGAGAATACCTTTTCCACTTGTATCATCTACTTTGATAAATTAAAAAAAAATGTTCATCTATTTTTATTGGGCTTGTTGAAATATTAACACATCTTAGTATGAGAGGCATTTGTTTTTGATGACTTGCATCTGGGGTATAATCAAGTATAATTGAAAAATATTTTACTTACTTTATTTTTTTAATAATATGGTTTTTAATTTCAATTGCTAGCAAGTTTATTGATTCATTTTGTATATTATGCCCAAGATAATGATTATGAATTTTACCACCTTAAATACATCGAATGTGTTCTTGCATTATTGAATCAAACTCAAAAATCATCTCAATTAAACTTAAAATGTCTCCATTACTTTCTTAGTAGATCTTTTCATTTTGTCTTCGAAATGGTAAATTATTTTTACCAAGAGTTTTTACTATAGATACAATTCTCAATAACACTTTTTTCCAGTGATCTTTTTCTTTGTTAATTTATTCTTGGACTTTTTTGTCGATTGTTTTATTTCTTAACAATCTCATTTCTAAATCAAGCCAAGCAATAATGTTAGTAATATACTCATTGGTTGTTTCATGGCTTTTAAGCTTAGCACTAATATTTTTTCAGTCATCGGTTCCTTCATTAGCTAGTTGGCTTATACTAAGCTTGAATTAAACAACTTGCAAGAAAAGCAGAATACCATATTCAAGTCTTTTGAATACACTAGCCATTTTTTATCATGTTTCTCCCCATTTGATAAGTTTCATATATAATATGTAGTAGAAAAATGTCTAGAGTTCTCATCCTTAGGAAAGTTTATATCGCTATATCTAATTGGACCATTTTCTTCTAATAAATCTCTTAATTTTGTATCAACATAGTTCCATTGAGCTGGGTCATAAATATTTGAAGGAATAGAATCAAATATGTCCTCAATATTTTTATTTTCTTCTATACTTTTCCCAAATTCTCTAGCAATAATTGTAGCAGCACATGCTTGAGCACTATCCTCAAATCCCTTTCGTTGGTTCGTTGTGTTGTTTCATTATCTCCATATCCATTTTGTTGTATTTCTTGATTTATTTTGTTACCTTGTGATCCTATTTAGTGTGTTTATTGATCATCTACAAATGTTTCACTTAAATTTTCTACTATATTTTGTTTATTGGTAGTAACAAATTTATTTAAAGATCCTTTTTGGGATTCAATCAATTTTTCTATTCCCTTTTTTTTTTTTAAGTTTCTCATATCCAGATACATATTTTCTATTAGACATATTTTCTAGTAGAAAAGAACAATATCCACTATAGAAAATCTTATTATGGTTGTGAATATTCTAGAATAAAATAAATATTAACATAAAACAATAGAACTTGATTTAGCAAACGAGATCTGCTTTTATATAACAAATGACCTTCACTTTTTGTATAAAATTATTAATCTGCACAATAAAATAAAATATCTTAATGTTAAAATCCAAAATCAAGAAATAAATTATAGACTAAAAGAATTAAAAGAAAAAGAATAAAAGTTTAAAAAATAGTTCAACAGGTGTCATGGCCCATGGGCCATATGAATTGTGAAAGCGTCGATTAAGTCTTGAAGAAGAAAGAAAAAAAAAATAACCAAAGGACAAGGATGTTTTGGAAAAGTCTATCATGGAATCACATTCACGTGGCTCTTTTATTGCCACAAACCTTCACTGTATATATATAAAACAAAAACTTCACTTTATATACAAACTGCAGCTCAAGCCTCAGATTAATCAGCTTTACTTACCTTCGTCACCAAAACGCAGGCTACACAGCAGAGCTACTCAAAGTTTGACGGTGCGATTGGAGACAATGGAGAGTCTACCAGTGCATACGAGCAAGATGGATGCAAGAGAGAGATTAGAGAATGGAGAGTGGAGTACTACAAAAGCGATGAAATTAGATTTGTTGATTTCAGGTATAAAAGGAGAGTTTTTGAGATGTTCCGTTAGATTTTTTTTTTTACTTTGTAGAGGTAGATTGGAACCATTAAATTTATAGTCATTATTGTGAGTTTTGGCTTTCCTAAGGGAAGTTGCAGAGTCTATATAATTAAATAAAAATTTATATTTTTTTTTATAATTATTAGCTTTTTTTTTTTTTGGTCAACTTGTTTATTTTAGACATGAGTTTTTAATTTCTTTGTTTAGTATAGATAATTTTTTTTAAAAGGTTTTTTTTTACGTAATTATTTTTTTAGTATTTTCTAAGGCCTTTTTCATTGTGGGACATTAGGCAACCACCTAACTCGCCTTATGGGAGAGCCGGCCCTCAGCAATATGGTAATTATTTCTGTCTACAGTAAGAAAAAGTGCGGATTCTCCAGCTTCATTCACCATCTTAGTTAGCCCTGGTTTGTGGCCAATTAGTAACTCCACAACCGAGTGTTGAGGATTTCTCACAACAAGGTGCAATATATGCCGTATCCTTGTCTATGTTCACCGTCTACAAAATATCTGAACGTCGATCTATTAGGAGTTTTGTGATTTCCCAACACCCTATACTTGCTGCAACATGTAGTGGAGTGTCACCTTTCTTATTTTTCAGATAAATAAGTGATTGGTCCAAGCTCATTAGTTTTTCAACAGACCTCATCCGTCTGAAATTTGTTGCAACATGTAGAATGGAGTCCTCGTTGTCCGTTATCGGCTTGAGAATATTCTCAAAATCTTGTAGGTAGGACTTCATCTCGTTACTTGAGATCTGTTCTAAGAAAGTGGTGTCATTTTTAGCTGCAGCTTTATAGATCTTTATTGCTAATGATGAAGCTAATTGATCAGCGGGCTTTCTCACATCCTATGTAGAAGCCTTGCTTACAAATAAGCAATATAAGAACGTAGTTCAAGGTCCAGCACATGCAAGCAGTGGAAACCATGACCCCATTAGTAACACATGAAAAGCTCCCAGAAGTATACGTCATGATTTGATGACGCAATTTGAAGACCCGAAATGACGTCTACATCATGGACATCTAACGGTGGAGTCCAAACATATAATTCATGAAGTTAGGCTAACATTGAGTGCCATAGAATTGTTAACTAGGGTGTAAATGCATGTTTAATCGAAGCAACTGCCAACTAGAAAGATGTTGTACAATTAGTCTTGTTTGTTTTTGGAAAACTCTCATCTCATCTCATCTCAATTTCATCATTATACTTTTTTAATTTTCAATACAAAATAAAATAAACAATTCAACTTTTTTAAATTTATCTCATATTCTTTTACCTAATCATTACAATTTTTTTAAATTTTAATATAAAATAAAATAAATAATTTAATTTTTTAAATTCATCTCATTTTATCTCATCTCAACTTTAAAAACAAATGAGGAAACTTTCGTTAAAGAGAGACAGGTTTATTACCTCAACTTTTTGAGCTACCCATCTGCACGGTTAGCTTTTCTAGAGCGACGGGACAATCACTGAGAAATTGACAGCTAGTGTCAGCCGTCGTCACAGTTTCCTCTCCAGGGACCATCAATTCTATGATATTCCCAGTGATGAAATCAGACGGTAGGCGTTGCATCTCGCTTGATTCTTCGATATCCCGCAGTAACACGTCCACAAAATCAATCTCGTTTGTATTTCTCAGAGCTGTTTTTATTTCTTCCACGATCCTCCTCACCACCTTCAACATCCTCTCCTTAGCCTACATGCACCAGGCCGTAGTCCGTGAACTTCACCTTTAGTGAAGGAAAGGCGACCAACTTTGGTTTTCCACATTGAAACCAAATGTAAGAGAGAGAGAATTGAAAATATATTCGAAATCAAGTGGGGTTTGATCACAGTTAATGTATGGAAGGATCCTTTTGGTTGGTCGCATATGTTTTGCAAAACAAGTACTTGAGATGCCCCGCAGGCCCCTTTCATCTTTTGTCATACTTCTAGCTACGACCCTTACTGAGCTCTATTTCTGGGTGGGCTGGGCCCTTCACTGACAACCGAGCTGACTGAATTCTAGGGCCAACCCTAACTAGCCCATGATTTGGGCCTATTCCTCGTTAGCCCATTACATTGAACATCCTAAAAACCCTCGTCCAAATTTAAAGAGTTTGAAAAGAGAGTAAACACGTTAGAAGAACCTTACAATATTTTTTCTTTTTCTCTTTTTTTTTTATATAAAATTAAATACTTCATAAATATGATTGAACTCATTTTCCTAACTCAAGTTTTTGAATACTGATCATCACAGGTGTGGGCTTTTTTTGTCAGTCCAGTGAGTCCACCTTTGAGGCCCAAATCGTCTTCCCTGAACCTAACACCGGAAAAGTAATTTCGTTCTTGTAATCATATCAATTCTCCCTCCCTCTTTCCGTCTACAAGGTTTTATTCGGTAGCTTTCAACGGAGCTTCTTCCGCTGCCAATTCGCTGTAGTGTTCACAGCTTGAGATTCGGCAACAACAAAAAAAAAAAAAAAAAGGTTCACAACTTTAGTGGTGTTATCACTTCTTGAGCTTTATAATGGATCATTGTAAAGTTCAATCTCACAATAGCCTGATCCACATCAAAAGGGACAGTATTGAAGAATCTAATTGAATCTAGTGACACATCATGATAGGTTGTGCTACAAAAATTTGGACCTTGTCTTGGTTTTTCCAAACTTATTTCAATCGTTCCTAGATTTACAGGTTTATTGATAAGTATATATTTGTAATATTCACACCCATTCCTTAGGATGCTACCCCTATACTCTCGTCCAAATAAACTTAACTCTTGAGTTCTGATGGAACTTATCAATTAAGAAAAGGTTGTTAAGTTCTTATGGCACATGAGCTTGCTGAAAGGGTTGCTAACTCACTACTCACTCCGGTGCAGCAGCATTACCTAAGATCTTGTCACACGACTCTTTGTATTGGGGACTCACATTGGATTTGATCCCCTGTAGATTTCTTTTGTACTCTATATTAACTTTGTATTGGATACTCCTTTTATTCTATCTATATATATATCTTGTTTGAGGGAAAAATAAAAAGTTCTGATGGGATCATGTAGATAATGGCCGAACACCTGATATTCACACCAACCAATTCAGAGCCTTCATTGGATTTCTTGTTCTTTAAATGTATAACGAAAGAGATCATATTTCTCTTTAAAGCTAGTGTTCTTTATTGAGTTGATTCTTGATCATTTTTTAACAAAACTTTTATATACTTTTGAGATTATTTCCTTGGCCCACTTGCATAAGTTTTGTGAAAAGAGAGTCTCGTGTCAACATTGGATGTAAATTGCTTACCTTGCATAGTTGATTATTATCTTGAATGCGATATGAACTCTAGGCACGTGGTGTATGAGATCCCATATTACTTGAGAATGAGAAATTCTTATTGTTTATAATGTTCCAATGGGACTCCAATTGTATTATTGACTAGTACTCATTTGGGACTTCCATTTGGACCTTATAAAAAGGATTAAAAGGTTTAGTTGCATTGCAAGAGGTTAAAAGGAAGAAGATCATCAAAAGGGTAGAGCGTAAAATGACTATCATGGCAAGGGAAAGAGCATGGGATCAAAGATTGACAGAGGTGCAAGACCTTGAGGAAGAGAAGAAAAAATCCATGGCTCAACACATCCATCCTTCGCTCATCCTTTTTTAGAGAGCAAAATCTCACTCTATCTTGATTAACTTGGACTCGATTGCTCCTTTGTATGGTCTATTCTTTCTTCTACAAATAAGTTTAAGTGGGAATCTTTATTGACCTCAATTTCAGTACACCCTTTCCCCTTGTGGGTTGCAAATGTAGCAAAAATATTCACTACAGCCCATTAGTTAGATTGCTTAAAACATCGTCGTATTGGTTGCAACCCATTTATTTACTTGTTGATAAAAAAAACACATAGGACTGGACCAAATTGTTAGCTCCATTTTCAATTTTATTGATTTGAACACACTATAATTGCTTTTTATGGGTGTATTAGACCATGTCTTGTTGGGTTTCTGGAACTTGGTTTATTGTTGTGATGGCCCAACTTCATGATCTGACCCGACAATAATATGTTATATTTTTTGAGTGGATTTTCAATGAGGCTTCTATTTTTTACTTAGGAAGCACCATGCAGAAAGTTCGCTTGACTTTCAGCTCGAGCGAAGTCCAAGCAGAGAGTTTGTTTGACAATCACTAGACTTGGCGCTCGAGCAAAAGCCAGACAGAGAGTTCGATCGATGCGTGCTCAACACTCCACTTGAGCAAATATGGCTGAAAATTGAAAATTAGGGCTTCAATCATATAACCCTAAAAATATGCTTATTATGAACAGTATGGTCGTGATGAACAATAATATTTTTCCCTAAAGTGTTTTTTGTGATTCTTTAGGATAATAAAATCATCTGCAGCTCCGTGAATGTAAGCACATTGCTGAACTACATAACTTTGTGTCCTGTGATTGATAGTTTGCTTATTTCTTGTTTACTTTTGCTTTATTGTCATTGTTTTTTGCAACGACTGGAATCAAGAGTTAAAGTTTGGGTTTGAGGTAGAACGATGATTGGGAAAGAAGTGAAGGTATCTAGGATCGAGAAGTTTGATGGCTGACGCCGAGCAGAATAGCAATTATTCTACATACTAATTTCAACGGATAATTCACATGATAGAAGACAAAAGAATCGTCTAAAAACACAGAGAAAGTGCCTCTGATGTTCAATTCAAAATTATCAATATCCAATAAATGACAAAATCAATCCACAAGTCGGGTTGTAATAGTTAAAAATCAACTGTATTAGAATTTTACCAAAAATAACAAAATTTCAATAATTATGCCAAAATTAAATAACTAATAAAAGAAGTAATCTGCCAAAAATTTGGCCCAAATCGAGTTCAAAATCACTCGTAAAATAATAAATGAAATATAACCATAAAAGGCAAAAAATAACTAAAAAATAGGAATTCAAACGGGAAAAGTGTGGAATTTGGCCTAAAAAATGATGCACACCGAGTCAAAATTATGCGCAATTCTGATACCCGTAGCCAAAGTTGTGGCCAAAATACCAAAACATGTCCAAAACTACCACAATCAAGGAAAGATCACAATTTCCTGCCCTCTTTGCACTAATCTACCATCTCAAGATATTTCAGCTCGGTCAATGTGCAATCTAACAACTCAACATCATCTGACTTGGATCCTTCTGCATCAATAGCACAGACTTCGGATACTGGAGAATGCAGATAGATGACTACCTCTTTGGGAAGAAACTCTATATTCCACTATTGGGGAAGAAGTCGAACAACATGAAAGATGTTGATTGGAACCTGCTAGATTAACAGGTCCCGGTGTTATTTGGCTAACCCTCTTGAGATCAATTGCACACAATGTTATCAAGGAGAAGACCACAACGAATCTCATGATGACTTTGTGAGGTATATATGAAAAGTTTTCTGCAAATAACATGGTGCACTTAACGGGGAAGTTATTCAATCTAAAGGTGGCAGAAGGTACGTCTGTTGTCCAACATCTAAATGAGTTGAATATTATCATTAATCAATTATCTTCTATTGAACTTGAATTTGATGGTGAGATTTGGGTATTGATACTATTAGCATCATCGCCAAAATAGTTGGAAAACTATGAAATTGGATGTTAGTAATTTTTCCGGGAAAATGAAATTAAAATATGATGATATTTGTGATTTGATTCTGCTTGAGGAGGTGCTCAGGAGAGATTCCAGCAAGATCTCGAGTTCGAGTTCTGCACTGAATGTTGATGCTCGAGGGAGAACACGTGATAAGAACTCAAACAAAGGCATATCAAAATCAACGAACAAGGGCAAGAGTAAGCCAAGGTCTGGACAGCAGGCAACTTGTTGGAACTGTGGAAAAACTAGTCACATAAAAAGGAACTATAAAAATTTAAAGAAGATGAAGAATGACAGTGCAAATGTGGTAACTAAAAAAGTACACGATGCACTATTACTTGAAGTTCACAATTTGGTCGTTGATTGGATACTGGATTCAGGGGCTTCCATTTACAGCTCTTTGCATCAAGAGATCATGCAAAACTACGTTACTGGTGATTTTGAGAAGGTATACTTGGATGATGGAGAGGCACTGAATATGGTGGGAATATGAGACGTTGATATTGTACTCTCTAATATGAATGTGTGGACCTTGTAGAAAGTCAGACACATTCTCAAGCTGAAAAAAAAAATCTCATTTCTGTAGGACAGCTCGATGATTGTGGTCATTCAGTAGTGTTCTCCAATAATACGTAGAAGGTTATTAGGAGGAGTAATGGTGTTGGCTCGGGGTAAGAAGACTGGTACTGTGTACATGACATCAGCATCGAGTGACACTATTGCTACTACCGCAGTAGAGAGCACCGCAGAGTTATGGCACCGCAAGCTTGGCTATATATATATGTGTATTTTTTTAAAAAGAGAAGAAAGTCAGATGTCCATAGTGACTGCTTCTTGAATTTATTAATCAAACCCTCACTTATGGCAGAGGAATACCATAAAAAATACATCTACATCAAAAATGAATAAAAGGCATTCCCAATTTATCTAGGCGAACAAGACCCCGAAGTTTCCCATTCATATAATTATCCCCCATAAAATCTTCTATCCTTCCTTTTGCTCCTTCCTTTGCCAGAAAATCTGCAACCATATTTGCTTCTCTAAAATTATGATGAACCTTAGGCCGAAGCAATCTAAGCAGTATCTTTACTTCCTTCCAAAAGTCCCAGAGATACCAATGATTACAATTACCAGAGACCAACCAGCCAACCACTACCTTAGAATCAGACTCAGCCAAAAAATCCCTCAATCCAGGAGTATGACATAACCGTAGTCCATCCAGTAAAGCCCGACACTCAGCAACTATGTTCGTCGTTTGTCCATAAAAAAGAGCAAACCCAGCCAATACTTTCCCTTGTGAGTCCCAAACAACCCCTCCACCTCCAGACATACCTAGATCACAAGCTCCACCATCCATGTTTAGCTTCAGCATTCCTATATCAAGCGGCATCCATTTTATCAACTTCGGCACCTGGGAGCTCACTGGAACAATGGGACAATCTAAATTCTGCAACACACGTAAATCTGCCACTGCAATGTTTCCAAACTGCTACAATCTGCTAGTAGCCTCAATTAACGCTACTTTCACTACACGGATCATGTTCCTCCAGTCATACGGTGAGTCTTCCATCCTTGTTTTACATCTGAATCTCCATAAGGTCCACGAAATAATAATAGGGAGTATTGCTTTGATCCAACCAATCTGTGAAGCTCCTCTTACATGACCCCACCAGAAGTTCATCACACCTTACCAACTCCGAATATGTGGTATCCTCACTCCACTACTTGCTGCAAAAAATCTCCAAATTGCCTTTGCCCCCTCTCCTTCCTAGAGTACATGATTCAAAGTTTCAATTTTTGGTTCCACACAGCAGCAACATTTAGAACACAAAGGGATCCCCAGGCTCTGAACCACTGCATCCACAGGTAACACCTGTCTTTTTGCTCCCCAACACATGAAAGACATTTTTGCTGGCAAAAAATTCGTCCACAGCCATGTCCTCCATGTACACACAACCCCCTGCTTTCGAATCAAATTCCACGCCGATCTCATAGTGAAACTGCCATCCACAGAATGAACCTAAATGCATTTATCATCCCCTTCCCTTAATCGAATTCCTGCCTGTATTAAAGTCAGTTGATCTAGGTATGTGTGAGAGCTATATATTAGGGAAGTAGAAAAATGTCAGTTTCTTAAAGAGTGGTAGAGCACTAAGATTAAGAAAGCTGGAACTTGTACACACAGACTTGTGGGAGCTTTCCCCAATACCGTCTCTTGGAGGCTCCCGGCACTACGTCATGTTCATCGATGACCACAATAGGAAGATAGGAGTTTACTTTTTTAAATTAAAATTTGACGTGTTTGATGTGTTCAAAAAGTGAAAGCTCTAGTTGAGACAAAGACAGACTTGAAGTTGAAATGTTTGAGGTCTAATAATGGTGGAGAATACATTGGTGGAGGGTTCAAGGAGTAATATGTAGCTCACGGTTTCAAAATGGAGAAAACCATTCCAAAACCCACAATAGAGTGGTGTTGCTAAGTGAATGAACAGAACCATTAATGAGCGTGCTAGAAGCATAAGGCTATATGCTAGGCTACCACCTACATTCTGGGCAGATGCAGTTAGTACCGCCGTTTACCTAATAAATTGAGGACCATTAGTTCCATTAGAGTGCAGACTACCCAAGGAGGCTTGAAGCGGAAAAGAGGTTAAATTTTCTCATATCAAAACTTTTGTTTGTGTTTCTTATGTTCACATTAATTTTGATGCTCATAGCAAGCTTAAGGCCAAATCAAAAAGATATTATGTCATTGGCTATGGAGATGAGGCATTTGGCTATCGATTTTGGGATGAGCAAAGTCAGAAAATCATCAGAAGTAGGAACGTGATTTTCAATGAAAAAGTTATGTACAAGGTCAGGTCTGGTACAACAGCTAATGCGACTCCTCATGCGTCTGAGTTCGTGAGCCTGGATGACCTACCCGAAGTTATAGTGTAGAGCAAAGACATAATTGACAAGGAGAGTGGGCCCAGTGCACCCATTAATATTAATTTGTGGTTAGATCTAGAGTCATCTACACCTGCAATTGCAATTTGTAGGTCTACCAGAACCATCAGACTCACAGAGTGTTTCTCTCCCACTTTGAACTATATTTTGCTAACAAATGGTGTGATGGATGAGATGGATTTCTTGTTAGGGAATCAGACATGAAAGTTGGCAAAACTTGCACCAGAGAAGAAGGCATTGCACAACAAGTGGGTATATCGGGTGAAGACTAAGTATGATGGCAGTAAAAGGTACAAGGCAACACTTGTTGTGAAAGGTTTTCAGCAGGAAAAGCCATTGACTACTTTGAGATCTTCTCTCTTATGGTGAAGATCACAACCATCAGGTTAGTATTGGCAATGTTGGCTACCTGAATATTTGCATCTTGAGCAATTAGATGTGAAAACAACTTTTCTTCATGGAGATTTGGAGGAAGACATCTATATGGATAAGCCTAAGGGGTTCGCAGTATAAGGAAATGAGAGTTCAATTTGCAAACTGAAGAAGAACGTTTTTGGCCTAAAACAAGCTCCTAGACAGTGGAACAAAAATATTGACAATTTCACGTTGAGTTTAGGGTACATTAGATGTTAGGCAGACCATTGATGTTATCTTAGGTACTTTGAATACTCATGTATCATTCTATTGTTGTATGTGGGGGAAGTATCAAGAGTTTCTATTTTCATGCACAAAGGATCTGAAGCTATCACTAAAAAGCAACTTAATTTGTCGAAAGCCACATACAATTTAAGCTATCCTCTCTCTCTCTCTCTCTCATCTTTTTGGGGAATTACTTGGAGTGAAATTAAGCATTACTGATCGGATAATTATATATGATACCATCATCCTCGTCATCAATCTCTTTATGATCTTTTTATGAGAAGATCATGATTGAGATCGCAAACTCACCAGCCCCACAAAAAACTCTATCTTCCTCAACAAGCAAACCAATGGATCAGGAATATTTTCACCCATATATATATATATGAGAACTCATGATCTTTTGTTGTGATCAGTTTAATTCCAAACACGTTTCTCTAAACCCTCCTTTTTACATATCATTGATTGACACACGCAAATATTAATCCACATGAAAGCCCCAATATTTACTCCTTAACTTTAATCACCTCTACTGCTTTCTTTTTCTCTCAGTCAAACCCTTGATCAATTTTTCTCCCTTCCTCCCTTGGTTCAAACTTCCAATGGTTTATACCTGATCAAAACTCTATTGACCCTTCTTCTATTTCACTGCAGGAAAGCCATTGCCTTGTCGTTGCTGATTCTCTATAGGGGGATTCAACCAGCAAATTAAACTAAACTTTTTCAGTTTAATCTTTAGCAATAGAATTCTCAAGAGACTTAAAATAGAAACATCATCCAACCTTTTTATGCCCCTTGATGGTTTAATCAATAGATTTAATTCATGCAACCATTTTACAATTTTCCAAATAATGCAAGAAGTATGCTTGATTATACCTTCATATTTGGCTAACTTTCATGCTAGCCACAATTCCCAAAGTATTAAACAAGGAACTAATTGAGAAATTACATGAATCTTATTTGTCCCATGGAAAACTCACCACCAAGTTAGCAATTTATCTCTCCACCCCAAAGCTGAAAGATCTAAGGCGCCAAAAATCAATGATAAGTGATGCCATACAGATATAGCAAGATTAACTGTGTTTATCCCGATTCCGACCCGGGAACCCAGGTATACCCAGACCGGAACCCAGGTTTCAAACCCGAGCTGATACCTGAACTGGGTTGGTCCGAGTCAGACCTGGGTGGATCCGGGTTTTCTTTTTTTTTTAAGTCCATATAAAGGGTTTAGATTTAGAAGTATAATTTTTTTTTTATAAAAGCCTATAATTAAAATGTTGAAAAGCATAATTCTTCTATATTTATTAAAAAAATTTTAAAAAGTGTTGAAAATCATTATTTTTTATAAAAGCATATTTTTATGAAAAACTTTTCTGAGTCATCATTAAAAAGCATAATACTAACATTTTCCAGAATAATAAAAATGGAAAACTAAAATGCATGCCATCCACTACATATTACACTATTTTGTTATTTACACATTACATTACATTGCAAAATATAAAACTACAAGATATGAATTACAAAATAATTTTGGTAAGTAGCAACTTCAAGTGATCTAACTGAGAGAGATCCTGCACATTCTGTAGGCAAAAAAGGTCAGTACAAAATTACTAGACAATGGGCTAATACAGAAAAAAAAATACGAAAATGTGCAATGCAATTACAAAATCACAAACTATGTACAAAATTAGTGAAAGGTTGCACTCCCATTTTCCTTCTCGAAGGACAGAAAATGCATTTGGATTCAAAGTGTAGTTGCTAGTGTATATATATATATATATGTATATATATTCAGGAACAAAGGTGCTTGGGATACTAATATTAAATGCTTATCAAATGCTTATCATATATATATGCTATCTGCAATAATTTGAGTCTTGATCACCCTTATATTACAGTCATAATCTTGAAGATGGAAACAACAACTGCTACTGCTACTAGGAGTACTCCTGCTGCAATATATAAGAGAAGAAATTAATACAACAGCTGGCGTGGCAACTTAGAACTTCTTGCTTTCTCTCTTCAGAATTGACCAAGTAAATACATTTAATTTACAGAGTATAAAACCTCCTATTTTCTCAGCCAGAATTTTCTTTCTTGTTTTAATTGAGATTGTGTCCAATATATTGCAAGACAGCAAACAAAAGCTTTATGAAAGATTAGCTTAGCTTAAAATGATGTCTAATATATATCTAAACCATTAGCAGAGCAACAATATGTCAATACTTTTGTTATCTATCAAGTTACAGAAGTATCATTTTTTTATAGGTAAGTTGATATTATATTTAGTTGAAACAATCATTGAATAGGTAATTGAAACTAATAAAAGGAGCTGTTATGGTGGGCATTTTAAAATCTTCAACTTCTATTAATTCCAATATTTTTAAAATAGATAGAGGATAGTAGTTGGAAATGATTACCAATTTCTACTACAGAGCTCTATTATTGATTGGAAGAGTTATCGTGATTGTAACTAAAAGTACATACGAGTTTAGTATCAAATCTGTTATAAGAAAATGGGTTCAACATCATCTAAAACTTATGTCCACGATCTAAATCTCACAAACCCAGATCCATATCTTATTAGGAGACTCTGTGGTTATGGATATTTTCACTCCTCCCTACTAGGTCTCACAAATCCAGATCTAACCCATAAAAACACTACACAATTACTCCATTCAAACATTCACATCGAAATAAACCCAAAATCAATAGAGAGAACAAAAACCCAATCCCAGAAAGCAAGCCAAGACCAGAAAAATAACAGATCTAGCAAAATAACAACATATAACAGACCCAAATAAATAAATAAAACCCCACGTTTAAAACCAAACCCAAAGCAGACTCTAATCGTTTCCCACATGCTTACAGATCTAAAACACTGTCAAAAAATACGGATTTGGAAGTGTAAAGCATGGGTTTTGGGGATATTTTTCAAAGAAGGAAATACGAACCTTCGATCTGTCAAGAAGAACTAACACAGACAATATTCACAACCCAATTCAAAATAATAGTACCAACACAGAGATAGAGTATGTGAAATGGAGAAAAACTAACCTTGGTGGTAAAAGTCGACGACGGAGCGAAAAAGTAGAAGACAAAGGCCACGAGGAACAGATCTTCGATTGGCAGAGGAAGAGTGACAGGAGTTAGGGTTTCAGCACAAGAGAGAAAGAGATAGAGAAGAAGATGATGGAGCCACAAGTGAGAAACTCGAAGAGAAGAGAAGAGAGAGAGAGGGGCCGGATGAAAGCTAAATCTAAGAAAGAAGATGAACCGGTACTCAATGAAGGGGCCTTTTGTTTTTAGGTATAAATGCAGGTATTGGATTGGAAATCTAGAACTTGCTTAAGTCACCCAGAACTGGAAACCGGGCATCCGGGTTTCGGACTGGACCAGAAAAAAAAAAAATCCAGCCTAGATGAATAGTCTTAAGCAAGATCACAATCATTAAAAAGATGTAAATCAGACTCTAGAGCCTTACAGCAACAACTACACTTAGAGGCCAAGCTTATGCCACATTTTTAACATTTATGTCCAAAGCTACCCCATTATTCCACAATTTCCATACAAAAACAGAAACTTTCAATGGAAGATTCTTACTCCAAATATATTTGGCAGTAGAAAATCTAGAATGTTGGGTTCTAAGAATGCTCCATGCTGAGTAGTGAATTTACCATTATTTGTATGCTTCCAATATCTATCATCATCACCACTTTTTAGCTTTATTTGAAAACTAAAAACATGATGCCTCAATACAGGATTTTGAAGAATTTCAAGCTTATCTCTCTGCCAACCAGCTACAAAGCATAAATGATTTAATATCAGATTTGGTAAAGTGACAGAAAAACCCAAGGATGCAATGGACCCACCCATCTAGTTATCATGCCAAAACTGATATTACCACTTCTAATATTCCGCTGACTTTTAGATTGTATGAATGTCAGATATACACATATAGATCTCCGTATATAAGAATATCATGTTTTTGCTGAAATTGATTCTAACGGTACAACATTAGGAAAACACTTTTCCCTTATATAAATTGCCCAAAGAGAGGTTGAACTTACCAAATTTCAAGCAAGTTTTTGTTGTAAAACTTTTACAACATCATATAAATTCCTTATGCCTATACCAACTTCTTCAACAGGTCTACATATCTTTTTCCAAGAAATTCATTTTTTGAATGTCCTTCACTTTCCCCCAAAGAATGATGCAAAAGCTTGTTGAATTAAATCCACCACATTTTTAGGATGCAACACTTTCTTATTCATGGTAAATTTCCCTCTAGTAGACAACAATCTACTTTTCCAACCAGCCCTTTTTTTTTCTAATTTTAGCAAGAATATGATCAAATAAGTCTATAGTCAATCTTCCACATTAAAGAGGTGCTCCCGAAAAGGTGATAGGAAAATTACCTTCCTTGAAACCAGTGGCTCTAGCCACAATATATATCTGCCTCCTGGCCCGACATGTAGAGTTGTGCATAAGAAATACATTTTTGTGGATTAATTCTCTGCTTAGATATTTGCTCATATTTGGAGATAAACTCCGATCCATTAATGAATCTAAACTCATTTTGGATCCATTAGAAAAAAATCAACAAATAATCAGAAAATAAAATATGAGATATGGCAGAGCAACCTCTTTGCACCTTGTAAGGAATGAAAGAAGACTTCTGCAGCAACTGTGACAGCCCCTACTTAAGACTTCTTCACTTAAGATCAAGAGTAAAGGCGAGAGTAGATCCCCTCTGCTGAAATGGAAAAAACCTACATTAAGAACAACATATTCACATTATCCTTATCTTTAACCAAGTGTGGAATGACTTGTATACTATCAGTGCAACATAAAACATTCTCAGAAGTTAAATGGGCTTGAAAAAATTCAACAACAGCAGATATTATATCATCATTATTGCAAGAAACAATACCATTAGGAAGAGTTAAAGAAACAACCCTTGATTTTCTCCTTTTATGCAGAAGCATCTGATGAAAAAATTTAGAGTTTCTATCCCCTTCTTTGAGCCAGCTTATTCTAGACTTTTGCTTAGAAAAAATTTATTCTTGAAGCAAAATTTGATCATACTCAGATTTTAACTTATGCAAAAGACTGAGTTGTTTGGATACAAGAGCACTCTCAACTCATCTCATCTAATCATTACAACTTTCTTAAATTTTCACACAAAATACAATAAGCAATTCAACATTTTCAAATTTCAAAACAAAAATAATATAAAAAAATAATATTTTATTCAATTTTCAACTTTCATCTTATCTCAACTCACTATCCAAACCTCCCTAAGATTATCTTCTGAGTTTAACGTTTATAGTCCCAACTCTGCCAAAGTTGAATATTATCTCTTATTTCAGCTAGCTTCTTAAAAATGTCACCAAAAATTGAGGCATTCCAATCCTTTAGAACAGTTTCCAATCTTTTCAGTTCCAAAACCATCATTTTTAAATCAGTCTTATTACAAGGCTGGTTCCAATTATGAGCAACAAATTCCAAAAAAAATTAGATGAGAAATACACATCTATTGGAATTTAAAGAAGAAGGACCTAAATTTTCAGCCCCTTATTTTCAAACAACATAGGGCTATAATCTGAATGTATTATTTCCAAGTGTATTAAAACATCATGTGGAAAAGAAACCAACTAAAAGCTCTATCCAATTTTTCCCAAATAAATTGCCCATCCCTTCTACAATGCCACGTGAATTTTGATCCAAAGAAAGGAAGATCATACATTGAATTAGCTGTAGTCAACATAGGAACACCCCCAATCCTCTCTAAATCATTTTTAATGATATTAAAATCCTTTATAATCATCCAAGGTTTTTCAACAGTTTCCACCCTTAACAAGGATGCCCACAACTCCCGTCTACGAGTAGAACTACATTTTGCATACACCGCTGAAAATAAATCTTCCAAGCCCACGAAATCAGCAATAAAAGAAATATATTGTGATGAAGATGATGGAATAGAAATCGCAATACCCTCTTTAGCAACCAGCCAGACAACCTTCTTGCAATTTTCAGAGATTTATTAAAAGCCACCATTGGTTCCAACACAACCGCTATACATAGATTATGTAACTCTTGTTATTCTTTTGCCTTTCTTTTTTCGCTAAATGTAAAATTAAAGCTTATTCATGAATCTGTAGGCAACGGACAGGGGGAGGAGAGGGGGTTTTGGGCCCGAAATCCCTACTCGAGTCATCTATCTCAAGTTGTAGGTCCACAACTCCCTCTCCAAATTGTCTGCTGGATAGAAGATTGCAGGTTTACCTTGATTTCTAAATTTAGAAGTGAACGTTTTTGCTCGAGAATTTGTTCAAAAAATAGTGCTGGGCCTTTCTAATGCCAATAGGCATCCCTCCCATCCGACTATGGTATCAGCTCCACAAAATAAGGTAAATGATCTAGTTTTTATTTTCATAAGAATCCACATTAATGCAATTATTTGTGTTATTTTATTTCTTTATATGATTATGTTATATATTCCATTACCACCCTACACAAATACTGAAATGGCTGCCAAAATATATACACTGTTCATGATAAAATAAAGCAAGAACAAGAGCACTATATGGTAGTTGCAGTTCAATGATCATGCATTTTCAGATTTGTTTCTTAAATATAAGAAATATGTTATCCTTCATCTTAAATTATTTTGCGTTTCAATTGCATGTTGATGTAACGCACTTTAAGTGGCGATTCATTTAAGTATTAAACATATGATTCAAAATGTGTCATATCAACGAATGTAAATGGAGAGCGAAGAGTAACATTGCTTTGAACACAAACAAAACAAGGTGAGTGGGGGGGACGGGAGTTGTACTAGGGCTCCACCAACAGAACGCAGTTCAAAGTGTCCAGCACATGCAAGCAGTGGAAACCATGACCCCATTTAGAGTCCATAACCGCCACAAATGTTTAATCGAAGCAACCAGAAAGTTTTTGTACAATTAAAGCTAGATTTCAATAAATCTTCCCCATTGGAGGGGGTTCAGCTTTAAGGACTGGGGACTGGGCCCAGGAGAGTGTACCCCCTCCTACTCCTGCAATGAACATAGACAGTGACTCCAGAGCTAACACAATTATAGAGTTCCATTTGATGTAGAGGCCTCCTCGTGGGTCTGTCTAGTACTTATATTATATGTATATTTATCCTCCTTTGAGGTTGAGATCGATGCACTTTCAGGGCAGCTTCCTTTCTTTGATCGATATGTTAATTATAATCTTCATTAATCTTGTGGCAATCAATAGTTGTAACTAAATATTACTATAGTTAGTTGATCAACAGATCAAGTGCTTATGGGGAGCTTTCTTTTCATCTTGACCGTTGGAAAGTAGACAATTTCATCTTATTGTGCTACCCATCTGCACAGTTAATAGAAAAAGGAAAACGTAAAGCTCAATCGATTATTGACTGCTTTTCATAAATAGAAGTTTTAGATCTACACAGAGATCTTACAAAAGCAAACTTAGACAATGATCAATGCATTAGATTTACTTTACAATTTGACGTATCATATCAAGACATGTTAGTTCGTAAGTTTACTTTTGTAAAATTTATGTGTAGGTCAAATATTTCTCATCACAGAAATGTAACCCTATTGAGTTTTATTATAAAAGATATAATATTGTGTGTCATTAAACGATGGCATCTAAAAATAGTGTGTCCATGCAATTATATGTATATTGTAGGCCATATATTTTGTCTTTTGTTTGCATGATTTAGTGGGAAAGGTTATTTACCTGTAACTAGTGACAAGATGGTGAAGAAATATTGAAAGCTCAAGCCTGGAGAGTTCTAATCCAGGGCATAGCCTCTGTCCACCTCCAAATGGTGTAAAGAAATTGTTATTAACAACAGCTCCCATTTTCTGCAGTGATGACTTATGCTGATTACACTGATAAACATGATTTCTGTTGTTCAAGTGAAAGTACCAAATTAAATAATACATACCTCCCATCTCCATGGATTGAATTGAATCGATATGGGTTTTCGTAGTTATTTTCATTCATGTGAACAGAACTAAAAGAGGCCAAGAGGCACCATCCTTGTGGTGTATAATAACCTATTGAATATCCCACCATTACCGCCCTATATAAAATTGAAGAACAATGAAGTCCAAGGAAAAATTGTCAATTCTCTAGAAACTAACCTATCTTTGATTTCTACATCCTTGAGTTCTTTTCTCCAAACCCCATTGATGATATTTGCCAGTATGAGAGTTTCACCGATCACCTTGTGAAGAATAAGAATAGCAGGTTCTGATATATTAGTATATATTTTGGTTTCTAGAAGTAGTAAAAATTCAATAATACTTCCAAACATATCTCTTTTTATTCCTCTGCTTTTAACATCTGAGACTCACATTTTGAGTAAATTGCATCACTACAAGGAATTCAGTCTTTTCACTTCCAGCGCTACAAATTCGCCGCTAAAAGCTCAAAAAATACTGCAAAAAGTTATTATCAACGAATTTATAATCACTGCGCGTTAGTTGCCAAAAATTGGTTTCCATATCTTTTTACCAGCGATTTACAATAATCACTGGAAATAAACATATTTTTGGCGAAATCAAATCGCTGCAAATAGTGAATAGAATCTCCACAGAAAATCCCTACAGTTGCTAATATCATCGTTGAAAAACATTATTTCCAGTGATTATGTTTTGCCGAAAAAGGATCATAATTCGTTGCAAAAGTCTATTAAACGATGGTTAAGTGTTGCCGCGAGGATTTTTTGCGACGATATGTTTGGCTGGAAATAACTTTTTGCGGTGATATGCATTGCTGGAAATAAGTATTTGTGGCGATATATTGCTGCAAATAACTAGTTTTAGCTATTTTGTATCGCCGGAAATAGTGTTATAGTTCTAAAAAAATATTTCCGATGATTTTTTCCGTTATAAAAAAAAAAATGCATTAAACAGGATACATGATACATTCATATTGTACTTCAAATCTGCCTCCAAAAGCAGGCCACCTAGGTGGTCCATATGCATCCATATGCATGCATTTGCACTACAAGATATACTCTTCTACAAAATTTAATAAAAAAAGAAAAAAACTTTGTACTTGAACAAAATAAATGCTATAAAATGGTATGGGTACTGTAAAGTGTATAACCTATTCATGCAAAATAGTCCTCAAACACATGGTTCATCTTCTCTAATTTGCATACTGGTAATCTATTTCCTATCAATCCTCTTGCACTAAAACCTAAACTATGCAGATGATTGTTTCATTAGTTCATAACTCATACATCCCAACTTACAAGAATATTTACCCACAAAACCTGGAGTGTGCCATCGCGATAGAACTGACCCAATTATGTGTCCCAACTCAATATTCAGCTAGCCAGCTCAGAAAAGCTCCATCATTGCTGCGATACCTCTACATCAAGTAATCAAGCATTAATTAGCATCCAGCACCATTCTTGGCAAGGGCTTAAGCACAAAATTATTATTCAATTTTAGAACATAAAGACTGATGCTTCTAGAAGATTTTATCCATGTTATATTTTTATGTTGTCATATATTAATGATGACGATGAACTTTGGCATCCATCAGAGAATTGTAGTCTTGTAGAGTGTGGCACACGCTCAAGAAGTCATGTTCTTGAAATGCAATGATGATAATTTAAGTTTCAGTTTCAAAGATTGCAAAGGCACACCTAACTATGCATAACAAAATACAATGAGCATAAGTTCAGGAAGTAAATCATCACAAGACTACAATGCCTTGAATAATTTCTAGCGTTGTTTGGAACTTGTAAAACCCAAGCCCAAACCAGTTCTTACGAAAGGAACATTACGGCGTCGTTTTCAGGCAAGGCTTTAAGCCTTTGTTTTCCTTTTGTCTTTTTCTTTTCCTCCGACGGTTTGTTCCTCTCTCCCTCTCTGCTTTTCAGTTTCGAATCTCACTCCCACTTTTTTCTTCAACTTCTCAACCATATCTTTTTTTTCTTCACTGTCAGAAACTTTACTCTCATCAGACTCTCTCCCTCTCCCTCTGTAAAAGAATTGAATCCTCTGTTTTTCTTATATATTAAAATGTAATCTGTACAGCAATATATATATAGGAGCATTACAACCGATCTCTATATTTACGGCAACAATTGAATTCAAAAGGATTACAGCTATTCAATCTTATCATAACTACTCGCAGGATCAAATCTTCTCATTTGTTGGGCTCCTGATATGTCGTTAAGAATTGACCAAATCTGCTGCTGTGATTTCGATCATATCGTTGCTGCAATTCTCGGCATTCTGATCTTCAATATCTTCAGCCTTGAATTCAGTTATATTGACTTGATTCTCTACACGCCCCCTCAATCTGAAGGGTAGTTCACGGACATGCAGATTGTGTTGTACATGTTTGAACTTTAATGGAGGCAATGGCTTTGTAAGGGAATCTGCTGACTGATCACGGCTTGAAATAAATTGGACTACCAATTGTTTACTGAGAACTTGGTCTCTTACGAAGTGAAAATCAATTTCTATGTGCTTCGTTCGTGCATGAAAGGCTGGATTTGAAGTGAGGTAAGTGGCTCCTATATTATCACACCAAAGAACTGGTGGATGTTTTTTAGGGAGACCAAGTTCAAAGAGAAGAGATTTTATCCAAGTGAGCTCGGCTGCTATGTTTGCTAGAGCCTTGTATTCAGCCTCGGTACTGCTTCTAGCAACTGTAGGCTGCTGCTTGCAACTCCAAGAGATTAAATTGGAGCCCATAAAGACACAGAAAGCACCAACCGAGCGTCGGTCATCTCGATCAGCAGCCTAATCAGAATCTGAGTAAGCCTGCAAGGTCAAATCTGCTGCTTTGGTGATGTATAGACCAGTAGACACTGAGTGTTTAAGATAGCGCAATATTCGCTTGACTGCCATCCAATGACGGAATACAAGCGATACGGCCATTATCCTCATCAGAAATAACAGGTGAAATAAGATAGGATAGATCCGGCAGATCACGGGGAGGATCCGCTTGGAGGAAACCAGAGAAGTGATCAACCGCTCCCTAATGGATGTCTTCTGGCAACTCAAACACGATCCCATTCGCAGCGTTCATACTAGATATGCGCTTGCGCCTCTTATTAGCCAAACAAGCATGAAAAAATTTAGAATTTCTATCACCTTCCACCTTCCATTTTAACTTTTCCATCTGAGCCAAACGATTATCCTCCCTACGTCTCCACGAAGACAATTCCTGGGAGGTCAAGACTAACTCCCTATCATCTTCGGCATTCCAATCTTGCTGAAGTTGGCTTTCAATCCTATCCACTTGCCCCTCAAGGTGAGCAATATGAGAAGCAGTCCAACCAAAAACCCTTTTATTCCATTCTCTGAGCACGACCCAAACCTTTTTAAGTTTACTAGCAAGCTTCCATAAACCCCCACCAACCACAGGAACCATCCAAGCTCTCTGAACACACTCAAAAAAATCAGGATGATCCACCCACATTTGCTGAAAACAAATTAGAGAAGGACCATAAGAGAAAGGATCAGCTGAAAATTCAATGTGCATAGGACAATGATCCGAAGTAGAATGAGGAAGATAAGAACAAAAAGCATTAGTGAAACGGGACAAAAAAGTAGCATCAATAAGCACCCTATCAAGTTT
The DNA here is from genome assembly GCA_003123785.1 of Pterocarya stenoptera. Lineage (NCBI taxonomy): Eukaryota > Viridiplantae > Streptophyta > Magnoliopsida > Fagales > Juglandaceae > Pterocarya > Pterocarya stenoptera. The sequence goes on along the minus strand of QEOT01124281.1, from coordinate 30,278 downwards.
AGCCCAACTCCGGGATAACCCGTGTTAGCCATTACACCAAGAGAATTTGCTCCCTTGAATTTTCATATCAATCAAACATCTTTGATCGATCCAACTATTAAAATCATCCATAGCAACCCGAAGCCTAGGCCGGCCTCCCCTCCTTTCCAAGTCAAAACGAATAATGTTAAAATCACCTGCAAATAAACAAGGCTCAACTCCAATACGATTCAAACACAAATCAGCCCATAACTCCTGCCTCTCACTCCAAGAACATTTAGCATAAATGAAATGACATAAAAAAGCTTGATTACAAGCTTCAACACAAACCAAAATAAATTGAGAGGTCATACCAGTAATATGAACCACAACGGCATTATTCCAAAATAACCAAACTTTCCCACCAACAGCTTCATTAGACGTGCCATTCTCAAAATTCAAACATCTCATCAAACTGTTAGCATGATCAAAGCTAGTAAAAGGTTCCATTAAAACTACGATAACAGGTTTAAGCGACCCAATCAACTTCTTTAACCGACCTTTAGAGGTACGAATCTCTCTAATATTCCATACAAAAATGGAGCCAATCCTAGAGAAAATTTAGTGGTTCGGGTTTGGACCAGAGTCGAACTCCTGACTTTCACAAATTGTTTTTTTGAATAAGTTTTCTTGGGAAAGATATCCCCCTTCGACTCCGTATGATAATCCTTCTCCTGAGGCAAGACATCAGAACCAAGATTAGGTTCAGGATCAGAAATCGAATCCCCTGAAAAAATAAAATCGTTATTATTATTTGAATTATCGTTCACAAGAGCCTCTGCCACCTCCGGAAACTCCCCTGCATCAAGACTAAACTCCTCTGTTTCATTAACTACCGCAGGACCTTGTTGCTCAAAAGCAAGAACCTGCACCGGCGGACAATGCTCAAACGACAATTCATTAGCATTAAAAGAGTCCAAAATAAGAGGGCCTCCATTCATCTCCGAAACCATCCTCTGCATCTGGACCAACGAAGGAGATTGCACCAGCTGAAAACCCATTTGCAGCTCAGATGAAGGTAATTGCACCAACTAGAACTCATCTAGAATAACATCCTCCTTAAGAATTTTCCCAGCACTCGTCTGGGCAGCCCCATCAGAAAGCAAAACCAGATCCTGCTAAACATTCGACGTTCCTCCTATTACGAGATTCTTCCCAGACCCTTCCTGAATCTCAACCTGTTGGACCACTTCCTTCTCTAGGTCCTTAGCCTTCGGGTTCTCAATATTTGTAACACGTTTGTAACGGACCCAGATCTTCTCCCTGTTCACAGCCTTCCCAACATGACACGTATGGGAATTATGACCCTGCACTTTGCATTTACAATAGAAAGCGGGAAGAGTTTCATAAATTATTTCTTGTTTACGGCTAGAGGGCATACCAGGGACTCCAATCCAGAAGAACGAATAGGTTTAACCACCACATCCATCTCCACACACAACCGAGCTCCATCGGTGCGAGTTACACAATGTGTAGGATTATCTCTTCTGATGAACTTGCCAATAGGAGCAGTGAATATACGTAAAAATGACTCATGATAGAAGTTAGGTGGCAAACCTGGAAGCACAATCCAAACCGGAACCATGGAGGGTTCCTTTTCCTCGCTGAAATCCGAATTCCAGTGAAACGCACGATAAAACACCTCATCTAGATCACAGGATTCACGAGACAAACCCTTCAGGAAATCATTCTCAGATGAAAGCCGGATGAACACATTGCGAGGACGCCGCATAGCAGAAACCACTGGTGTACCATCTAGACCCCAACGGCTGCGTATGAATGCTCTGATGGCATCCAAAGAGGGACGGTTTCGAAGAAATTAGGTGCTTATTTTATAGGTGATGAGTAATTTTGTTCGACATGATTGAGGAAAATTTGTGCAAAGCTAAGAGTCCAAGTAAGCGGGGTTCCTGTGCTAAATTTTGCATAAAAATAAAATAGGTTGGGGTTGATTTTTGGAAAATATGCATGTTTTGTTATGAAAAGAAATTTGAAACGACCTCAGTTATTTGTTCTGCATTACTCATAAAATTCTGTATAAGAATCAAGTATTTTCTGGCATGACTGGTGTAGACATGAGCTTATTTTTGGTATTTTGTTATTGCATTAAGAAAAATAAGCGAATATGAAAATTTGATAATTTTTGCATATGAAGTGAAGATGTTCTGAATCTGTTTTGGAAAAAGTGAAATGATATAAATTTCAGTACTCTGTTTTGATATGATGTGGCATCTAAAAAACCTTTGGTATGACTTTCTGGTTTTTTTTTTTTTTTTACTCTGATTCTGGTTCTAATATGGTGATTCTAATTCTGTTTTGCTCTGATATGTGTCACTGTCATGGGATATAATAGTGACCTCTGGCCCTGTCACAAGATATAATAGTGACCTCTGGCCCTCCCACGACATATAATAGGGGTCTCTGCTCTGAGTGCAATCGCTTTGGTAACATGATGATTTATGTTATGCTACACTTTTTGCAGAATGTAAAACCCTACCACGGGGGTTAAACATAGTCTCTATTCTGATATGATATGATAAGATGAAGATGTTCAGTCATGTTGTGCCAAATGGGTTTTTGAATATGAAAAGTTGGTTTTTGAATATGAATAGTTTGAAGTGTTGGTTTGATTTTTTGATAATATGTATTTTGAGATTTGTATTTTGAAACTAAAATATTTTTGTTTTTGCATTCTGAACTCTATGAAGATGCTCATGTTTACATACTAGCATATGTTCTTTACTTACTGAGTTGTTGATAACTCACCCGTTATCTCCAAACATTTTTTATATAATCTTGATGGTTCCCATAGGTCCGAAGAGTTATCTCTTGTAACCTAAAATCATCTCCAATAATATATTTATATACTTCAAATTTCTCATAAAATATAAACTCATTTATTCAATACAAAAATATATCTTCATACACCATGATACCACAGAAAAACCTCAATGAAATAAATTAAAAACTACCCAAAGATTTGAAAATATTCTTAACTAATCATATCAAAATAATCGAAAATAATCAATTTACTAACTACGACTCTCAAATAAGTAACTTGTACCCTTGGGTACTTATTCCTCTACGAACATCAAACCTCTCTAACACTGCCTACTCTTGCTCTCCAGTAGAACCATCAAGATTATCTGAAAAATATTTGGAGATAAGAGGTAAGTTATCAACAACTCATTAAGCAGAGAACAAATACTAGTATGTAAACATGAGCATTTACAGAGTTCGAAATGTAAAACAAAACACTTTTTATTTTCAGAATGTAGAGTCAGAACATGTTATCAAAAATATTAGAGAGAAATTTCAAAATATTCATAATCAAAATCCCTTTGGCATAGCATAATTAAACATTTTTATCTTACCTTATCATATCTTATCAAAACAGAATAGAGACTATATTTAACCCCCGTTGTAGGGCTGTGCAAACTCCGGCTACCAATCGAGCAAAAACAAAATGTGTATCTCTCTCTTATTATTCTCGGAGCCCCGAGTATGCACACAAGAAAGACCACGCAGAAAACCATTTTACTTCCAAAGTGGGTTTACTGAAAACATAATAGTTGGTACCAACCCTAACAAAGGCCACATTTTTACACCCATGGTAAGGTCAGAATGGAACAGAAACAGAATGTCATGCCAGAGGTTTTCAGAAATCACATCATATCATATCAGAGTACAGAACATCTCCAAAACAAAACAAAACATAATCACATCACAAAAATATAATTTATACACAAAATTTCATATTTGCTCTCTTTTGCATAGTTTAAAAATAAAATGTCAAAATAACTCATGTCTACACCAGTTATGCCAGAAAATACTTTATTCATGTACAATATTTAATGAGTAATGCAGAATAAATAACTGAGGTTGTTTCAAATTTCTTTTTATAACAAAGCATGCATATTTTTCAAAATTGACCTCAGTCCATTTTATTTTTATGCAAAGGCTAGCACAGGAATCCTGTTTACCTAGACTTCTTAACTTTTTAGAAATTTTCCTTAACAATGCCGAGCAAATATTAATCATCACCTATAAAATAATAACGTAATTTCTATAAATTTTCAGTCGAGCATGTATCTCGATATTTAAACCTAAAATGCTAAAAATTAACCTATTTAAACCTAAAATTCTCATAACTCTAAAATGCCATCATTTTCCAAATCCATGCGTATCCACTTAATATACTTAAACCTAATTTTAACTCAACCGCCAGTCTATTTATGAAATCAAACCCAACCCACTTAAATAATGTAAAGCCACTGGAAAAAATATTACTCAGACCAAAATATTTAGAACCCAATCCAACCCAAAAACATTTGACTTCAAACTAACTTAACACACTCAAAAACAAAAGAAACCCAGTAGAAAACAAGCCCATGTGACCCAAAGTAAGCCCAACAAAGATGAACAAGGCCCAACTTAAAATTACCAAGAACCGAACAAGCCAACTAAAACTGGAAACTTAAACCAACTAAACACTAACGGAATTATCTGGACCCATTAAAACTGAAACTTGTTTTTTTTAAGCTTGAAAAAGGAGGAGGCAGCGACGAGGCTCACCGAGAGGAGTTGCGATAGAGCTGGGCGGATGCATTGGCTGTGCCGGCAAGATGTGTGGTTGGACACTGATGAGAGAGAAATGGTGATGAGAGAGAGAAACACGGTGAGAGAGAGCAAAACGTGAGTGAGAGAGATGAAGCTCACCGTGAGATGCAACGGACTGGGGGTGCCGGAAAGTTCTTGGCGGTGGTTTCTGTGGGGTCTCTACGGTGGATCTCGAAGGCGACAACGTGGTGCAACACCTAGTGAGAGGCCAATGGAGGGTAGCTCAATGGACAGTTTTCGAAACATGAAGGCGACAAAATGTTTGTACATGGGAGAGATAGTGGGAGATTTCTTCGTGCGTTATACATGTATAAATAAAGTGATGGGAAAAAACCCTAGGGAAAAAGAGAGAAAGAGGCGTGCATGATGTGGGAGCGGAAGTGTTGGAGCCGTGCATACAGTGAATAAAACGGGTGTGAAACGTGATCAATACCGTGTATGAAGGGAAGGGAAAAACTGAAAGTCTACATGAATATATGGATATATATAGATGCCTTATCGTGAGGGATGGAAGAGTGCATGGCGTGGAGGCGTGCGTGGTGGGGAGTTGAACTAATCCTAGATTCTTACGGCCTTGGGTTTTTTTTTAGCCTACTAAAAAACATATTCGGCCTACGTCTTGGGTCTTGTATGGGATTAATACATGGACTTTTTTCCTAAGTTTTGGACCTTAACACAACATAAAAAAAAAAAAAAAAAAAATACACTTGTTCTATAAATTTTCTTGGTCCATAAAACATTTTTAACTCAATTCAAAAATATTTCAAAAACTTAACTACAATGACAAGTTCATTAGAAAATTTGATATCCGTTAAAAACCAATTTGGGCCGGTAAAATAGTACTTGAAAAAATTCAACTGGGCTTTTCATATGCTTAATCCAAAAATATTTAGAAAGCAGGCTTGGTGCTGGGTCTGGGTGTTACAATCCACAAACAAAGGGAGATGCACTTTCTCATTTGTAGCCTTCCTCCATGGTGGCTTGTACCTCATTAGTTGATCTACCAAAGTTCACGTGAGTGTGTGAGTGAGGAAAACGGGTTTCCATAAGTCTTTTCAATAGCTATAGTTTCCATTCAACTGGACAATTCCAGACTCCTTGAACTTTAGATATACACACACTCTTGACTTATCTAAAATATTATCTAATAATTTCTAAATACACTTCAAATGTTTATAGATAAAATCAAAGTTATTTACATTCATCCAACTTACAAAGTATCAAATAATCTTTATCCATCTAGTCAGGTAGTCCTAGTCAAAATCTTGCATTTACACCACTTACAATGTGCTACAGTGGAGAGACAAAAGGGGCAGACACCGAGCAATATTAATCACTCCGTGATTTGGAAAAATGTTTGGAAGCTTAGAGTGGCCAATGCTGTTAAAGTCTTTCTTTGGAAGGCTAGTCATGAGGGCCTCTTAAAGCTTGTGCCCCATCTACCCGGATAACATAGAGACAGTGGCAGATGCTCTTTGGAGTTGCAGATCAGCATAGGATGTATGGGGGAAATGTTCCAAAAGAATCTAAAAATGTGCCATTGTTGATAAGCCTTTCAGGAAAGTTCTGTCCTTTTTCTATTTAAACTTGAATGTTGAGGAAATTGAAGAATTTGTTGTCACGGCTCATCAGATTTGGATGAGAAGAAATAGATTTGCACTTGAAGAAAAGTTTTTATTCCCTAGCTAGCTCTTTGGTGAACCACACAAAACAGGCCTTAAGTGATTACAAGAGGATGCAACAGAAAGCTACAAAAGGTGCAGCAACTACTTCCATAGCAGATCAGCAATGGACAACAGCTCCTTGAAACACTTATAATTAAGATTAATCGGGATGTTGCAGATGATAAAATTCATTGTAAAGTAGGGAATGGAGTGATAATGAGGAACTGGGATGGAAGAGTTATAGCAACACTGAGATCAACTTGAGATCTTTACCCTGATGCACTTTCGGCTGAATCCATTGTAGCATTAAAAACTTCCATCTTGTGCACTGAATTGGAGCTGAGACATGTTATAGTGCTTGAAGTGGATGCTTTGACAGTGGTAAATGCTATAAGAAGCTCCGAGGAACAATTGAGCAATGTTGAAATGATTGTTAAAGACATCAAGATTAATGGAGACAGAGAGGCAAGAGAGCTTATATACTGCCTTAATTAGAGGGGTTGCCGCTTCCGAGAGAAACCGGGTTTTATCTTCTCTTCCTGATGCTATTAGTCAGCCCACTGCCTCCCAAATTCTACCACTAACCAAGAAAGATTACAATGTAGCAGGTAATTTCATCAATGTGTTGTAGGGTATTGTTTCTTATGTCTCAAGTTTCAGATCCTGGGTTTGAGAGCTGGTGGCATACTGTTGTCCCAAAAAGGACATAAATTATTTTAAATCGAACTATTTACACTAAAAAGTAAAAGGGCGACTCATTGTCAATCACATTTGTTCTCTTCTGTAAATCAAGATCCATAGTTATTCTTTCGTGTTAATTTGTTCTTTTAATTAACTCCAATACAGGCAGGCAGTCTTATTTTTTATACCATAAAATAAGATAAAAATAAGGCAATTAATATACAAGATAAAAATATATATATATTAGTTGACATGAGTCGTATCTCTCGGTGTTTCCATTAATGGGTATAAAAAAAGAGAGAAAATTAGAAACAAAAGTGGTAGGATGAATTGAATTCCATAAATGATCAGTCCCCTAAGATCTGTAGCCACGACTAATGCATTTTATAATAGTTGTTAACCAACAATTTAGTACCTAATAAACATAATCCAATGCATAAGATAATATCACATGATAAAAAAAAATATACGAATAACTTTTGACCATAATAATATCAAGATTGCATAAATCCAACAGTTCCCAACCCTTATATATCAAGGAAGGAAGATGACGTTACATAGTACAACTGACCTATTTCGAAAACATTAAAATAGTTATTGGTACATCGATCCATAATAGTAGTCTCATAGGATGAACCCGTGGTATCCCATTATATGACAAGATACCATGCCATTAAACGTATATTAGAGTTTATGGAACTCTAATTTATAATACCATGAGATTTAGTAACAAAATATGAGTACCATGTCATTTAAGTTACCATCAGATATACGGCCTTAATGACGGCGAAGAGAGGGCCAATAAAGAAGATAAAACCAAGTCCGAAGGCCCAAGAAGCAATTTCCGGATAGTAATGAGCCAAGACTCCATATGCACCTGTAGAATAAGCTACCACCAATGCATGAACAGCGCATGGAATGAGTTGCTCGGACCAAGTTAGGAATCCTGAGAATGCATCATCAGGGATTTCTTCTTTCATTCCAAAAGCAAAGAAATGGAGAAACATTGAGGTAGTTGACAAAACAAATGAGATGGAATTTGCAATTGCAAATGCGCGGAAAGCCAACTTCTGACTAGAAGTTGCACCATCCTCTCTATAAGGCATGGTGGAAATAGCTGCAAAGGTGACAGTGGCAACGAAGGTTGCTACAAGTAAGTCGACATTAGCCTTCTCCTTAATAGATGCGTGATTTTCTTCTTGCTTTGATGTGTTTCTACTCTCGATTTGTTGTTCGCTGGTCCCAGTAGTTTGTACTTGGATGGTTCTTCTGGGAAATGCTGCTTGCAAACTTGGTAGATAGCCACAGGCCTCAAGCATAAAGATCATCCAGTCCTGTAAGTTTTTTAAACAGGCATTGATTAGGAATAGAATAATCTGTTTTATAAAGACATGATTAATGGATTTCCAAGATTATTCTTTGTTTTCTTTTCAAATAGTATAGCATAGGAAACCACTAATCTTGGTTTCCAATTCATGGTTGATTTCAAAACCAAATCCAAATCCAAATTCAAATTCTATCCAAACGCAATATACAAAATGCTTAGTTGCTATTCATTAAGTACGGAATATTATTTGGAAATTACTGATCACAGTACGTTAATTATTTATAAACACTACACGGCTAAGTTAAATGAATTTATAGTAGGATATATATGGGTCATACCTGAAAGAACAGACTCGTCGTAGCACTTGATTTATAAATTACCAAGCAACTTCGGCCTTCCTTGTTAATAGCCCCTCTGTCGAATCTTTTATACGCTGCCAGTACCGCTAGTGTCTTGAAACGTTTGTGGACAGCAGCCAGATGCAACATCGTGTTGCCACTGCAATCTTGCTTGTTTATGAGATCATCAGGCACTATGCGAATCAGAAACAAGAGTGTCCAGAGACTTTTCCCACTTCCCGCAGCCACATGGAGGGGCGTACGGCCTTTATTGTCCAATAGTTCGTACGTACTAGGAAATTCTGAAACCACCTTCATCACTACCTTGAGGTGGCCTCGCTCGGCTGCAATGTGAAGAGCAGACATTCCTTCCTTGTCCTTTATGTAAGCTGCCGAAGAACCTGCATATTGTAATAACAGTTCCATGACTTGCATACTGCCGTAGTGTGCAGCATAGTGCATAGGAGTCCACCCAAAATCATCGGCTTCCGAGGCTAAATATGGCTCTTTTCCTATCACCTCCGACAGAAAATCTACAAGAGAACAAAAGGAAATGTTAACAAATGAAAAGAGATAACAAGGCTTCCTTCTCTAGAAAATTCTTCAAGCCTCCGCCAGAAATTCTTCATTGACAAATCTCAACTGAATGTGTCACCAGCTCTGAAACCCGGCCAGGACCTGAAACTTGAGAAATAAGAAACAATACCCTACAACAATCTGATGAAATTACCTGCTGCATTGTAATCTTTCTTGGTATAAAAGCTCTGCCTGTCTGGAATAACGAGGAGATCGAGAAAAAACAACAGAAACAAGCATTTAGCAATAATAATACATTAAACTACAGACAAGAGACAGATTAAGGTAATGGATTTGTAACATATCAAAATATTTTCTCACCTTACTTAATGCGATAGGATCTCTTGTTTTCTTTCTATCTGAATACAACCCACTATTATATACCACAAGATCATAGGATTGTAATCAGAGACGGAACTTCCATGGCCCCAAGTTCGATCGGTTTTGTGTTTTTAATATAATACAAATATTTCATATATATATATATGTATATATATATTATTTGATTTAGCATATGAACGTTCAACCTAAAGCCGCCATTAATCTGGAGTGCTTTGATTTGCTTGAGCAATTTATTAATGTGTAGAATGCTCATTCCATAACTAATACAAGTAATAATGTTACGTTAGATTAACAATTAAGCTGCTTTGAGATTGAGATGCGATAATATGTAAGGATAGAGTTTCATTACATTGTTTCACTGTCTAAGTTTATATGATACCTCGTAAATCTGCTAAAATTTAAGCCTGGTAAATAAATATATTCAATCTTCCCATATTAGGCCTCGAGGTAAGATTATTTCACTCTTAATGGCTTCCTTCAAGTGAGTTTTGCAAGTGACTGGGAAGATTTGAATTCGTGCCATGTAAATGATCATGTGCTCGATCGGTCACAGAGGAGCTTATAAGAAATGAAGTGCACAAACATGGCATATATTATAAGGCTAAACTTCCAATGGGTAAAAACAATATTTTTAACAAGAGCTGGGGTTTATTCGCATCGATCGGCTTGTTACTTGAGTTCCCTACTGGGGTCAAACGGGAATGTATTTAATCTGAAGGCTTGGTGGTAGATTAATGTCAGAGAATTGGTAATTGACATAAAAGATTGTTCCCCTTGAAGTTATTTATATATATATATATATATGATCCTTTAGCTTGGTATACCGATAAGTTATACAAATGTTCTAAATTTTTCTACATTAATGTTATATATGGTTAGGGGTGTAAAAAAAATCCGGAAAACTGGAAAACCTATAGAAACTTAAGATACACACGATTTCAATGGAAAAACCACCACACTTTTCATTGACTATTGAATAAAATATATACACAGAACAGAGTCTATTTTAGGTAACTAATACAACTGTACGATTGCTGTAATTGAGAAGGAAATAATTTACAATGAATGAAAAATATTTGTAACAGCTAGAATGTTAAAACTTGGAAAGTAATCTGTTGACTGGGCAGATTTGATGCTGAATAAATGCTTAGACAGGATTTGTGCAATCATCCTTAATACGCCCCCGCAAGATAGGACTTCCGTCAGTGAGGCCAATCTTGGATCTGAGAATTTCAGTACGCTGCCGAGACAAAGGTTTTGTCAATAAATCCGCAAGCTGGTCCTGGGTATGAACATGCTTGACATTAAGAGTGCCCTTTTGAACCAGGTCACGTACAAAATGAAGATCAATTTGGATGTGCTTCATACGAGAGTGATGAACTGGATTGTAGCTGAGATGAGTAGCTCCAAGGTTGTCACACAGCATTGAAGGAGGAGCTTTGAGAGGGAATCCGAGTTCATTGAGAAGACTAAGTAGCCACATGGTTTCCGAGGCTGCATTAGCTAGTGATCTGTATTCAGCCTCGGTTGAGGAGCGTGCAATGGCCTTTTGTTTCTTGGAGCTCCAGGAGATGGGATTGTGACCAAGAAAGCTGATATAAGCTGAAGTAGAGGTACGATCATCAATATTCCCAGCCCAATCAGCGTCAGAGTATGTCGTGAGGTGCCAAATGGTATCCTTTTTAAGCTAAATACCGTGGAATATAGTCTGCTTCAGGTAACGAAGGAGTCTTTTAACTGCTGTCCAGTGTGTATTTGTGGGCTTGTGCATAAATTGAGACAACTTGTTAACGGCAAAAGAAATATCAGGACGAGTAAGTGAAAGATATTGAAGACTCCCAATTACACGACGAAATTCAGTACTATCAAAAGAGGCAGTACCATCAACCAGTTTTAAAGATGTACTAGGAGATAAGGGAGTTGAGACATCCTTAGCACCAACCATATTTGTTTTGGACAGCAAGTCACGAACATATTTATGTTGGGACAAGAATAGACCTGCACGAGTTGGAATAACTTCCACTCCCAAAAAATAGTGAAGAGTACCCATATCTTTCAATGAAAATTTAGCACCAAGTTGCTGGATAATGGATTGCACAAAATTAGAATCATTCCCAGTCAGCACAAGATCATCCACATAGACCAGCAGATAACATATAAGTGAGCCACTTCGATAAATGAACAAAGAGGAATCAGCCTTAGAATTATGAAAGCCAAGATTAATAAGAGCATCCTTAAGAGTTGAATACCAAGCCCGAGGGGCCTGTTTAAGCCCATAAATGGCTTTACGTAACCTGCATACATAATTAGGTTTTGACTGATCCTTAAACCCTGGAGGTTGGCTCATATAAACATCTTCAGTAAGCTGTCCATGCAAAAAAGCATTGTTAACATCCATTTGCCTTAAAGTCCAACCTTGCATGACAGCAACAGTGAGCACAGACCGAATGGTTGCTGGTTTTACAACAGGACTAAAGGTTTCTGTGTAATCAATCCCAGGTCTTTGATGATACCCTTTGGCAACAAGTCGAGCTTTAAAGCGATCGATTGAGCCATTGGCTTTTCTCTTAACACGAAAAACCCACTTACAACTCACGGGGTTACAGCCTTCTGGGGGTGGAACTAAGTCCCAAGTGCCATGTCTCATGAGGGCAGTGAGCTCATCAGACATGGCTTCACGCCACGGTGGCATGGATAAGGCCTGAGTCACACATGTTGGTTCTAGGCTTTGAGGAAGAGGATGTTTGGTGACAATATTGAGTTGTTTGGGTTTGAAGATATTATTCATGGATCGGGTAGTCATGGAATGAGTTCGGCGATTTGGGGATGGTGGTGTGTCTATCGGACCTAAGGGAGAAACAGAGTGAGGTGAAGAAGACAAATGTGTATCTATCGGACCGGACTGTAAAGGAGGATGAGCAGATTCACAATTATTTTCAATCACACAAGGGGCCGATGAAGATGAAATATTGAGAGAATCCAAAGAATTTGAAGAAATCGGAGAGGAAGAGATAGAGGGATTACCTGGAGGAGATGGATCCGCAGCGATAACAGTTTCCGAAAGCACTGGTGCAGCACGAGGAGCCACTGGAACAGATGCTGGCTGGGAGGCATTCGGAGGAGGTGACGCAAACGGAGAGGAAGAGGGCTCGATGGAGGCTAGGGTTTTCTCTTCATCAAAAAGCACATGCCGAGAGAGATAAACTCTATTTGTTGTGGGCTCGAGACAGCGGTAAGCGTTTTGGGTTAGAGAATACCCAATGAAGACACACGGAATGGATTTGGGCTGGATTTTATGTGTGTTGTAGGGCCTGGTTAAGGGATAACAAATACACCCAAAGGTTTTTAATTTGAGGTAGTTGGGCTCTTGTCCAAAAAGAGTCTCAAAGGGTGATTTGTTTTGAAGGAGAGGGGTTGGCTGACGGTTTATTAGATACGTTGCAGTTTGGAAAGCATGTGGCCAGTATGAGAGAGGAAGATTTGCATCGTGAAGCAAGGTGAGCCCAGTCTCAACTAAGTGACGATGACGACGTTCAGATACACCATTTTGTTGAGGTGTATGAGGGGCAGTTGTGTAGTGACTAATCCCATGAAGAGAGAGAAACGGTTTGAGACTGATAAATTCGCCACCATTGTCAGAGTAAAGACTTTTTATTTTAGCTTGGAACCGTTTCTCAACAAGATTTTTAAATTGAGGAAAAATGCTCTTAACACAGGATTTTGCATTAATGGGATAAAACCACATATATTTTGTGTAATGGTCAACAAAAAGTAAATAATAGCGAGAGCCATCTAGACCAACACAATGAGCGGGTCCCCACACATCAGTATAAATAATATCAAGAGGAGCATGACTTTGAAAACTTGTGGGCCGAAAAGGAAGTTGATGGGCTTTATTAATAGAACAAGATGAACACAGAGAACTCATTTTATTGTTCACAATAGGAAGAGAAAAATGATTAACAAGACTTTGAACAACTTTGAAAGACGGATGTCCAAGACGCTTGTGCCATCCATCAAACGATGTTCGTTCATGCACATTTGCAACAATTTTAGAGGAGGAGGAGCCCACCAGTGAATTCGGAAAATGATAGACGCCGCTTTCACATGCACCTCTTAGTAAGATCGCCCCCGTAGTCCGATCCTTCACAAGAAAATGAGAAGGGTGAAACTCAAGAAAAACATTATTTTGAGATGTAAAATGATGAACGGAAATTAAATTTTTGCAAATGTTGGGAACACAAAGAGTATCACGAAGAACAAATGTCCGTGTGGGTGATTTTAAAGTCAAAGAACCAATGTGTGAGACTGCCAAACCTGACCCATCACCGATAACAACTTCATCAGTGCCATCATACTCAGAGTGAATAGATAAATTGGCCAAGTCACCAGTGATATTATGAGAGGCAGCAGAGTCAAGAAGCCATTTCTGATCTTGTTGAGTGGATGTATTTGCACAGTTAGCCGTGACCTCTGATGAACGGAGCTGCGAGCAAGATTTGGCTGTATGGCCAATTTGATCACATAATTGACATTTCGGTTGATAACGCCTCTGGTTGGACCGAGTTGTGGAAGACTTACGATTGTCTTTGGATGGGCCTTGAGGAGTTTTATTCTGGCCTTGAGGTTGAGAAGGCCCATTCGGCTTATAAGAGCCCTTGGGATGAAACCCACCATGAGAACCAGAATGTTGCTTGTGACGATGAGAGTAATTTGCAGAGGCCACAAGCTGCTGAGTAGAAGACTCCAACCGCCGCAGGTAATTTTCATGCCCTACAAGAATATCGTGAAGCTCTTCGAAGGCCAGAGATGTTTCCCGTGCTCGAATTGGTGCAGCAATTTCCCTGAAATCAGAACCCAATCCATTAAGAATATAGAGAGTAAGATCATCATCAGATATTGGATGATCGATGAGAGCGATCTCATCGGCAAGGGCTTTCACCGCATGCAAATAATCAGGAACGGAACGATTTCCTCGCTGAATCAAGGTAAGTTCTTCCTTTAGTTGCATGGCTCGGGTTCTAGATTTACTGGCATACATGTGGTGAAGTTTCTTCCAAGCCTCATGACAGGTTTTGGCAGTGGCGATGAGAGGGGTAATGGTGGTTGAGGTGGAAGCCAGAATAGCACTCAAAATTAGTTTATCCTGACGGACCCAGTGAGTTTTATTCAACTCGGTGGGAGGGGTGCCGGCAGGAGAGGGGCACTGGGAAATTCCATGAACATAGTCAAGGAGATTGTATCCTATAAGGAGGGCTTCAAATTGTGCTCTCCATTGAGGAAAGGTGGATGGCTTCAGTTTCTCATTGATTTGTGTAGTAATGTTGAGAGCAATGAGGGTATTTTCAGGGGAAGAAATGGGGCGAGGGTTTTGTTCAGAGGTTTGGTTTGCGGAAGATGACATTTTAGAGAAGAGGATCTTTTTGCTCGTAGGAGAAAAGCTCTATTGATACCATATAGAAACTTAAGATACACACGATTTCAATGGAAAAACCACCACACTTTTCATTGACTATTGAATGAAATATATACACAGAACAGAGTCTATTTTAGGTAACTAATACAACTGTACGATTGCTGTAATTGAGAAGGAAATAATTTACAATGAATGAAAAATATTTGTAACAGCTAGAATGTTAAAACTTGGAAAGTAATCTGTTGACTGGGCAGATTTGATGCTGAATAAATGCTTAGACAGGATTTGTGCAATCATCCTTAATAAAACCAATCCGGACCAAGACTTGATGAAATGAATTATGCTTCTGATCCATATGAATTGGAAAGAGGAAAATGATAAGGGTACTATCCTTATAATATTTATTTACTAATCTTTATGTATTTGATTTTTTTTTAATTTTTTATTTTACTTAATGGTTAATTAGGAAGTGACTATATATTAGTAAAATTATATATTTTTTTAATTTTTTCTTAATGATTAAGGATGTTAAAAAATAATGAAAAGAAAATGATAAAAAAATAAATACAGTACTATAAATAGTAAATGAGTAGTAAAAGGGTAGTAACCCTATTATTATCCAAAACTAATTTACAAATTGATGGAATTTGATGTTGCACGTCAAATTGTAAACTACTTATTATATGGAGTATATCTGATATCCCACATCATCAATACGTACCCGTCAATAGTGTGTGAGCTGCAATTCTATTTAGACATCAAACACTTAGATCTCATGATTTATTACAATGAAACATCCCAAATTAATCTTTTAATATTATATATGAATTATACTAACAGCGCTGTTAGTATCGGGTGATTCATGTATTTCAGACAAAATTAGACATGCCGGTGTTATGTATTTAACGTTAGAGATCCTCATTTGTCAGCATTTTTATTACAATGCCATGGTTATCTTTATTTTTCCAATAATGGATCGCTTGGTTTCATATAGACATGAGAACTGATTGTTTAACTCCACCGTGCCATATATATGCATATATGTTCAGAATGTATACATTTTTTTGAATATTTTTTCATGTGATCAGCAAGGGGTTCCTTTTTCAATTAGTGTAAGTAGTTTTTGGTTATTAATCTTACATTTGGACATGCTGGTTATCATACAGATCATTGGTATGTTGTACCTCTGGAGATCCTTAATTGTATCCAATTGTGTACATTGGCTATATTTGTTTTCTTCTCAACACATGAGAAATTGTTTCATATAGCTTGAGATTTTCTGTTTATATGCTTATAATGTTGGTTGTATTAACTTAGGCCTCGTTAAGGGGAATGAGATGAGATAAGAAATCTGAAAATAGTAGTGAAATAATTTATGAATAGTAGTGAGATGGTGTGAGTTAAGATAATTTTTAGTCGTGTGGAAGACGATTCTCATAAATCTTTTATGGTGCATTTGGAAGGAATGAAATGACACGACATTCGAAGACAAGAAGCGTTCATTGGAGGAGATTAGATTATTATTTGTTAGAATCCTTTTTCTTTGGGACAAAGATGTAGATTTCAATAGTCTCGATTTTTATAATTGTCTTGTTTCTATTTCTTTCTCCTAAATAGGTGCTATCTCTTATATATCTCATATTTACTTAGACTATGCCTATTCATATTAATATATTGAAAAGAAAAAAAAAAAAAAAAAAAAAAGACATTGGTTTTGACCACCAAGGTAGGGAGAGGATCAGTGAACTTACTTGCAACCATCTGAATGATGGCTACGTGCAACACATTCATGCGGTCCCTTCCTCGACAGCGTATTGATTCTGGAACAGTGTCTAAGATGTACTTAGCAGTATGGTAATTTTTTTGTCTACAGCAAGAAAGAGTGCCGATTCTCCGACTTCATTCACCATCATAGCTAGCCATGGTTTGTGGCGAATTAGTAACTCCACAATCGAGTGTTGAGCATTTCTCACAGCAACATGCAATGCTGTATCCTTGTCTATGTTCCCCATCTCCAAAATATCTAATTTCACCAACTCCAAAATATCTGAACGTCGATCTATTAGGAGTTCTGTGATGTCCGAACACCCTATACTTGCTGCAACATGTAGTGGAGTGTCACCTTTCTTGTTTCTCAGATAAATAAGTGATTGGTCCAAGCTGATGAGCTTTTCAGCAAAGTCCTTCCGTTTGAATTTTTTTGCAACATGTAGAATGGAGTCCTCGTTGTCGGCCGTTATCAGCTTGGGAATATTCTCAAAATCTTGTAGGTAGGGCTTGATCTCGTTCCTTGTGATCTGGTTAAAGAATGTGGTGTTATTTTCAGCTACAGCTTTATAGATCTTTGTTGGATCCATCACCTCGAGTTGCAAAACCATATCAAATAAACTGATTTTGCTGATGTTGAAGCTAATTCAGCGGGCTTTCTAAGATCCTACGTAGAAGCCTTGCTTACAACTAAGCAATATAAGAACGTAGTTCAAAGTCCAGCACATGCAAGCAGTGGAAACCATGACCCCATTTACTACACATGAAAAACTCCCAGAAGTATACGTCATGATTTGATGACGCCATTTGAAGATCCGAAATGACGTCTACATCATGGACATCTAACGGTGGAGTCCAAACATATAATTCATCAAGTTGGGTCTAACATTGAATGCAATAGAATTGTGAACTAGCTAGGGTGTAAAGCTTTCATTAAAGAGAGACAGGTTTATTACCTTAACTTTTTGAGCTGCCCATCTGCACGGTTAATTAAAGAGAGACAGCCAAATATATATAGTACCTTAACTTTTTGTATAAATGCGGTAAGGTGTTCACAACTCGTTAAGATCCGAGTTCAAAGTTGTGACACGTTACCTATTTTTCATCTATATATATTAACTGTCAAAAAATCAGAAAGGTTGCTATTTCTTCTTCTCTTTTTAGCAAGTAATTTTGAAGTCATTTTTTTGATGAATTTGTGCTTTGTAAAAAGTTATACACTATATATCTTGACGTGGACATCTTGGGACCCCGCATTCATGTACGAAATCGGAGATAATCCCCACCGTTGTTTTAAAATCCAAGTAAAAAAAAAAAAAAAGCATGTATTTTCATACGTACCATTAGCTTTTCTAGAGCGACGGGCCAATCACTGAGAAATTTGACAGCTAGTGTCATAGCTTTTCGGGAGGAAGGAAGTTAAAGCTGAATTGGTCTCTTGACTACAAGAAAACGCGGATGAAGTTATTTCGAGCGACTAATCTTTGGCCACAAAAAGTGATTTTTTTTTTTAACTGTAGCCGCATTTTCTTTTCGTAAAAGAAAAAATTTCCACAGACACAACTTCTTGCGGGGACTTTTTGTTGCCGCAAATAAATCCTTCGGAAAAGGGACAAAATAAAATGATATATATATATATGATTAGTTGTAGAGGTCCAGAACTGCAGAACATGTTTGGTCACTAGAAAAAAGCAGAAGATTTTTAAGATTCCAACTCCATTTATTTATAAGGTACTTATTAATGCGTATAGATTACTGTACGTTGAACACATCCTCTTGTCTTTAATGTATTGAAGGATCCGCTCGCAGGCCCCTTTCATCTTTTTTCATACTTTTAGCTACGACCCTTCTGAGCTTTATTTCTGGGTGGGCTGGGTCTTTACTGATAGCCAGGCTGACTTGATTCTAGGCCCAATTCTAACCAGCCCATAATTTGGGCCTATTCCTTATTAGCCCATTACATTGAACATCATAAAAAACCTCGTCCAAATTTAAAGAGTTTGAAAAGTGAGTAAACAGGTTAGAATAACCTTACAATTATTTTTATTTTTCTCTTTTTCATATAGTATTAAATACTTCATAAATATGATAAAACTCATTTTCCTAACTCAAGTTTTTGAATACTGATCATCACAGATGTGGGTTTTTTTTAATCAGTCCAGTAAGTCCACCTTTGAGGCCCAAATCGTCTTCCCTAAACCTGACACAGGAAAAGTAATTTCGTTCTTTGTAGTCACACCAATTCTCCCTCCCTTTCTCCGTCTGCGAGGTTTTACTCGGTAGCTTTCAACAAAGCTTCTTCCGCAGCCAATTCGCTATAGTGTTCACAGCTTTAGTGGTGTTATCACTTCTTGAGCTTTAAAATGGACCTTGTCTCAGTTTTTTCAAACTTATTTCAGTAGTTTCTAGATTTACAGGTTTATTAATAAGTATATATTTGTATTATTGACACCCACTCCTTGGGATGTCACCCCTATACTCTCGTCCAAGTACGACTAACTCTTGAGTTCTGATGGAACTTATCAATTAAGAAAAGGTTGTTAAGTTCTAATGGCACATGAGCTTGCTCAAAGGATTGCCAACTCACTCTAGTGCAGCAACATTATGCAGGATCTTGTCACACATGACTCTTTGTATTGGGAACCCACATTAGATTTGATTCCCCATAGATTTTTTTTGTACTCTATATTAACTTTGTATTGGATACTCCTTTTATTCTATCTATATATATCTTATTTATGCAGGAAAAATAAAAAGTTCTGATGGGATCATGTGCATTAATGGTCGTACATTTGATATTCACACCAACCCATTCAGAGCCTTCATCGGATTTCTTGTTCTTTAAATGTATAACGAAAGAGATCAGATTTCTCTTTAAAGCTAGTATTCTTAGTTTATTTAGTTGATTCTTGATATTTTTTAACAAAGCTTTTATATACTTTGAGATTATTTCCCTAGCCCACTTGCATAAGTTTTGTGAAAAGACAGACTCTTGTGTTAACATTGGATGTAAATTGCTTGCCTCGCATAGTTGATTATTATTATTAGCGTAAAAATATATCTGTAAGTGCATAGAACTGTAACAAGTAGTAAAGTGTTTTAAAGAAATGGATATCGAACCCATATGGAATAATTATGTTATTAAGTATTGAAATTGACTAAATTAATTACTATTTGAAAAACCGAAATTTGAAAAATAGTTTATCTAAATTAAACTGAAGAAAAGAATATTAAAATTAAGATTTTAATAATAAGAAGAATAAATCTAAAGCGGTTGACTTCACCTAGCAAAACCCACATATTTTATTCTTCATTATTATAGAATCTCAATTATCCTAAATTGATGATAAAAATCCATTAACTATTCAATATTTTCTCTCAAACAATATCAAAAACATCTTCAACTAATAACTCCATATCTCTATATGAATTTAACTAATTGGAAACTCATTAAGTTCTTTGAATTTTTCTTGAAAATCACATTAGTCATGGTAAAGCATCTCTACTTTTGCTCAACTAATGGTGTTTAATCTTAAAACTTTAATCACAAATCACCTCTCGGTCTCATTGCAATCCAAAAGATTGAACAATAGTCAGCTAGAAAATTGTAAGCATTAAGAACAAGGAATAGACACTCTTTTTTTTTTTTAATCAAAGAGCCAGAGGCCACATGTCCAATAGTGATCCCGTCCCAATTTTATTAATAGCTCTCACTTGTGGCGGAGGAATACCGTAGTATAAAAATCGATACTAGGGATTTACAGATAAAGCACCAAAAACCATCCCTTGTATCCAACCCAAAAATAAAGCACCCTAACCAACACAAATACTACATATAAAAATTCTACAAACCAAACAATAAATCAAAAAGCTGAACAAATAAAAAACACAACGAAACGTAAAGATTATGGTTGAAAATTTTGCAAACCCAACTTATCCATCCGAACAATTCCCCTCAATAATCTTGGCAAAAACTGATCCCCTTCATAAGAATAGGACATTCCTTCCTCTCCTTGTCTAGCTAGGAAACCTGCAGCTTGATTTCCTTCATGATACTGATGACGCACTATGTAATTAACCCCTTCAAGCTCTTTAAGTACATCCTCCAAAAACTCCCACAAATACCAAATCGAACAATGCCCCTGGATAAGCCAGTCCACCACTAGAGTGAAGTCACTCTCAATGATTTTATTAAACTGAAGAAAAGAACATTAAAATTAAGATTTTAATAATAATAAGAATAGATCTAAAGTGTTTGACTTCACCTAGCAAATCCCACACATTTTATTCTTCCTTGTTATAGAATTCCAATTATTCCAAGTTGATGATAAAAATCCCTTAACTATTCAATATTTTCTCTCAAACAATATCAAAAATATCTTCAACTAATAACTCCATATCTCTATGTGAATTTAACTAATTGGAGACTCATTAAGTTCTTTGAATTTTTCTTGAAAATCACACTAGTCGCTGTAAAGCATCTCTGCTTTCACTCAACTAATGATGTTTAATCCTAGAACTCTAATCACAAATCACCTCTCAGTCTCATTGCAATCTAAAAGATCGAACAATGGTTAGCTAGAAAATTGTAAGTATTAAGAATAAGGAATAAACACTCAATCATGAAAATATGGAAAATAAAATAACTTGGAATATAAACTGTGTGCTTAATACTAGGCTACATCAAAGCTCTAGAAAATAGAATTAGTTCATAATGGAATTGAAAATAAGAAGAATAAAACTGGTGTTCTTTGTTCAAGTCGGTTGATGAAGCATGCGGCTCTTGCATCTACCATCTAGTTCCGCCTTCTCCAATTAACACTTAAAGAATAAATTCTGGAACTCTTAAGTCAAACTCAGACTCTAAAATATAAAAACTCTCGACTCCGATTCAGAACTCCCCTATTCATCCCATAAGTCGAGATTAAATAAATGTCGAAATTCAAATCTGGAAACAAGATAATTGCGACTACAATCTAGCCTAAAAATATGAAAAATAGTTTCTAAAGATAGATGTTTACATAAAAGGAAATTATTCCAAAAATATTGAAATTATCTAAAATGGAAGATTCAGTGATATGCGGCTTGAATTGCGAAGTTCGGGAGGATTTGGTCACCAATAGATTGATTACGGAAATTCGAAGGGTCTCATCGGGTAGATGTCGTGTGCTCTGAATATAACTGGTGGGCATGGAGGTCACAAAAACCACATGGCCCTCTCCTTGCCTACAAAGTAGAAAGACTCTCGACTGGAATGAAAGATTCCTCTCGCATTTTCTAGTTGTTGCCCACGATGTCTTTTAAGTTCGACTTTTAAGTTAGTCGGTTAGACTAGTCGCTCAATCTAACCGCTCAAAACATTGTTGCCAAGTCTTTTCAACCAGAAGGTAAAATATATTGGGGCCGAGTCTACGCACCCTCTAGTCTTCATGACTTTCTTTAGATCTCATTGCCTCTCGTAGGTTTGGATCCGTAGTCTCTTCTTTTGTATCAAAATGATCTCATTTTGCACTAAATCTTCTCATTCCTTCAAATTCAAGAAAATAAATAAAAATATATAGAAATAAAATAAAATCAATAGTATTGAAGGAAAAATGACAATTTTCATAAATAAAAGAGTGATAAAAATCACATAAAAATAACACTTATCATTTATCTTGAATGTGATATGAACTTTGGGTATGTGGTGTATGGGATCCCACATTGCTTGAGAATGAGAAGTTCTTACTCTTTATAATGTTTTAATGGGACTCCAATTATATCATTGACTAGTACTCATTTTGTAGTATAGGTCATCTACCTTGGGGCTTCCATTTGGACCTTATAAAAAGGATTAATTAAGGCTCAGTTGCATTGCAAGAGGTTAAAAGGAAGAAGATCATCAAAAGAGTAGAACGTAAAATGACTGTCATGGAAAGGGAAAGAGCATGGGCTTAAAGACTGTGCAGCACCTTGATGAAGAGAAGAAAAAATCCATGACTCAACACATCCATCCTTCCCTCATCCTATTTTAGAGAAAAAAAATATATCACCCTATCTTGATTAACTTGGACTCAATTGCCCCTTTGTATGGTTTATGCTTTCTTCTACAAATAAGTTGGAGTGGGGATCTTTATTCACCTCAATTTCAGTACACCCTTTCCCATTGTGGGTTGCAAATGTAGCAAAAAAATTCACTACAACCCATCAGTTAGATTGCTTAAAACATCGTCATATTGGTTGCAACCCATTTATTTAATTGTTGATCAAAAACACATAGGAGTGGACCAAATTGTTAGCTCCATTTTCAATTTTATTATTTTGAACACACTATAATTGTTTTTATGGGTGAATTAGACCATGTCTTGTTGGGTTTGTGGAGTTTGGTTTATTAAGTGGAGGTGCAACTTTGAGGGGGTATACTAAGTATGATCCCGATGAGTGTAGAAGACACCTAGGTCGTATGGTCATCATATACGAGCTACATTTTCAACTTGTCGCTACTTGGAACCAAGGTTTAATATTCCTTCTCGCCACACGGTGGCCAAGAATGTAAAAAAATATTTTTACATTTAAAAAAAGAAGTTGAAGGGTCAATTGGCGGGTTAATTTGTTTGTCTCACCACTGATACTTGGATATCAATCCAAAATTTTAATTATGGGTTTTGCTACACAACCTCCTACTATTCACTCACACTCCACACTCCATACTTTTTAATATTTTTTAATATTTTTTTCAAATTTTTTTTTAAAATATATTTTTTTAAATATTTCAAATTTTTTATTCACTATTCATATAAAAAATATTTGATAAAAAAATTTAAAAAAAAGTGGAGTGTGGAGTGTGGGTGAATAGTTGGAGGTTGTGAAGATTTTTTGTTTAATTATATGTCTTTGACTGTGCATTTTGTTGATTGTCATTGGACATTGCATAAGAAAATTATAAAATTTTGTAAAATTATCGATCACAAGGGTGAGACAATTGGAAAGGCCTTAGAGGCCGCAATAAAAGAGTGGGGGTTGACCGTAGTTATTACAGTCACAGTTAATAACGTCTCATTTAACGATGTCGCATTGAGATATCTGAAAACCTATCTTAGAGATGCAAATAAGACAATCATGGGTGGTGAGTGTCTGCATGTGAGATATGTGGCACATATTCTAAATCTTGTTGTCACTGATGACTTGAGGGATCTTCATGACGCGATTGCGTTAGGACTGCTGTGAGATGGGTGAAATTCTCCTTCGAAATTGGAGAAATTCAAAGTTGCTGCAAGGTCTGAGGGCCTAACATCCAAGAAAGGCTTTTGTACCGATATGCCTACACAATGAAATTCAACATTTTTTATATTGGAGGCGGCCCAAGAATATAAGCTGGTATTTGCATTATTGGGTGACGAAAACATCCAATATGTTAAATATTTTGATGATCACGGGGGATTGGGAAAACCTAGAGATGATGATTGGGAAATTGTTTATATTTTTTTGGAGTTTTTGAGACTTTTTTACGATATCACCACCACACTATATGGAATTTTGTACTATACATGCCATCAATTCTGTCAGCAAATATGTAAAATAAAAGAAGAATTAGATGACATGGTCGCCGGTGGTCACATTAGGCTGCGGGAGATGGCATTGCTTATGAGGACAAAGTACGACAAGTATTGGGAGGATTTAACTAGGGCTAATTTTTATTATATATAGTTGTCGTCTTTGACCCGAGGTATAAGGTAGATAGCATGGTATTTGGATTGGGGCTTGAGTATGGGCAAGTATGGGCGGAGCTTCTTGCAGCAAGGGTTCAGGAAACCCTTGGTAGATTATTTGATGAGTTTACCACCCTGCAGGGTGGTAATATTGCAACACCTACACCTACCCTCTCAGGCTCACAGGTTCCAGAAGTTGAGGTTGAGAAAAGACATAGATTGGAGTGAGGTGAGAGGTATGAACAGATCCCCTTCCTCCGGAGTTCTGTGGAGGCTCAGTTAGAGATAAACAGATACTTAGCAGTAGAGATTCTACCATTTTCACGAGATTTTGATATATTAAGTTGGTGGAAGATGAACGCCGTGAAGTATCCCATCCTTGGAGAGATAGCCCACACACTTTTGGTCATCTTTGTTAGCACCGTAGTCTCAAAGTCAACCTTTAGCACCGAAGGGTTTGTATTAGATTTATTTCGGAGTTCATTAGCTCCTACCACTGTGGAGGCTTTAATTTGCACGCAAAATTAGATCAAATGAACTCCAATTCATGTTTCGGATGTTCTTGAGTATGAGGAGGCCAACGTCAAGGAGAAGGGTGATGATCAACCTGGATCTGGTATTTATTTTAATTTCATTTTCTAATTTCTTATTTTAATTTATTTATTTTCATTTAATTGGTATTCATTAATTTAATTTCAAATTTAATTGTTATAGTGATATATGAAACGACATATACGGTTACATCCGATGAAGTATGACTTTGTATTGGACCCACCATTGCCATGGTTTGCACAATTTCTCCTTTAATTATTTTTTGCATTTAAATTTTTGTTTCATCTTTTAATCTTTATAACTTTATAATTCTAATTTGTTTTATTTTTAACTTATTAATATTTCAAGTTTTATAACTTATTAATTTTTATGATCTTGATTTTCAGTCTCACAGCAGTCGACACAACTCACCACTCAGTGAACTCACTGCCACGGCTCCACCCCAAAATCAAATTGATCAAATTGAAAAGTTATGATTTTGTTAATTTACAATTAATAATGTTGCTACAAAAGTTAATAGTACAATTTGTAATATTTAATTTTTTTAGAGGAGTTTGTAATAGTTTATTAGTTCTATAATTTGTATAATTGTAAACTATTTATTTTAGCTTAGTGCGTTAGTGATGGTTATTACTTAATTAGTTAATAGTTGAAATTTAGTATCTAGTTAATAGTTCAATCTATATATATATATATATTTCAATTTTTAAATATATATATAATTAAATTCTGGGTTCAAAGTGGCCCAAAAATATATTATGGGCCCAAAATGGCCCAAAACCAGATTCTGGGCCATTTAGGGCCCATATAACTAAGATGGGCCGAAGGCCCAGTAGGGGGAGCGGATGGAAGTCCACCCCTGCATCCCGGCAAGCGGACGGGTACCCCACCCCCACATGGATAGGGGCGGGGGGCGGGGGAAGGGTGGCCCTACCCTGTAGGGGGCGGGTATCACCCTTCCTCCCAAATAGGTGATAGGAAAATAACCTTCCTTGAAACCAGTGGCTCTAGCCACAATCTGCCTCTTGGCCCAAGATGTAGAGTTGTGCATAAGAAATACATTTTTGTGGATTAATTCTCTGCCTAGATATTTGCTTATATTTGGAGATAAACTCCACTAATGAATCTAAACTCATTTTGGATCCATTAGAAAAAAATCAACAAATCATCATAAAATAAAATATGAGGGAAAATTCTGCTTGTAAGCAGTTTGCGCATCCAAAAGCACAACCATCCAACGTGGCAAGTCAGAAAGTCAGTCTTTAATGAAACAGCGTGGATTTGGAAATCAAGTATAAGACGGTTGCAAAATAGTTCTAGCGGGATTTCGAATTTTTGAATCAATTTACTAAAACGCTTAACTCTATCCCTTCTCCTTCCCCGTAACTTCATACATTTTCAACTAGATTTCTCTTCTCTTTCGTCCATTCCCACACCCTTCACCTTCACCTTCATCCATTCCGCACCCTTCTCCTAAATCTAGTTCAGAAAAATCCTAACTCAAATGATTTTGTCCATTCTCTAGAAGTTTTCGTCGTTGCGGAGAAGGATTTTTGTTGTCGATGTGGCTCGCTTAAAGGATTTTCGTTGTCAGCGCAAAATATATATTTTTTTGCTGTCTCAGAAGTGCAAGCATTCACATTCTCTGTCTGTCAATCGAATATTGACATATTTATTGCTATTTTTGTTCAACAATAAACATCAAATTATATGTTAAAACACAGTTGTACGTCACCTTTTTCTTTCTTTGATCTTTTTACTTCATTTCGCATTTCTCAGTAAACAAACAAGCCAGGCAATTTCCAAGAAAAAGAATACAAAAACCAAAAGAGTTGGGAAATTCACAAAGACTAATGACACCCTGATCATCAAATTGATGCTGATAATGTTTTTAGACAACGACAGATGTGCATATTCATGTGCATGGGAGGCAACAACACTACATGGATGAACACAGTGGTGCTGTGACCTGCCTATGGAACTTCCACACGAACAGGGGCCAGGGCTCGGGGATACTTAAAGGCTATGTGGGGTTAAGCACCGCCATATTCACTAACCTATGTACAGCCCTCTTCTCCGATGACACAGCCTCCTTCTTGTTCATGCTCACGGTCATCCCCTTAGGATTTTGCTTCATTGCTGCCTTTTACCTCCATTAGTCTCCTTCCATGGCCACAGAGGAACAAGAGGAGTCCCGCTACTTCTGGGTCTTCAACGCCTTGGCCGTAGTCATTGCGGTCCACCACTTAGCCTCTGACTTCATACCCAGCCCCAGCACCATCTTCTCTCTAGTATTCGCGGCCATACTATTAGTTCTCTTGGCCTCCCCACTAGCAATCCCGGTTTACTTTTTTCCAAGAACCGGTTTGGACCTGGTGGGGACGTAGAGGGACAGGTTCGTGAACCGCTGCTGGTGGTGGAGGAGAAGGAGAAGGAGGAGGAGGAGGAGAAAGCGATGAAGAGTCAGGAAAGGAGTATGACCTGGCAATCGAGAAGGAAGTGGCGGGGGTGAAGGAGAAGCCGGTGATCAGAGAGGAGCAAACGATAATGGAGGCATTAAGAACGTTGATTTCTAGATAGAGAGTTTGTTAGGGACAAGAGGATGAAGCTTGCTATGTTCCGCGGCTCTTCTCTTTTCACTTCGTGTTTTCTTTTTTCTTTCCCTTTTTTTTTTTTTTTAACATTAACATCCGACAAAATCGTCCACATCGGCATTGGTACGCATATCGGTCCATAAATTCGCTTGTACGTAGCAATTTCCAAATACGAGATATGGCAAAGCAACCTCTTGACACCTTGTAAGGAATGAAAGAAGACTCCTGAAGCAACTATGACAGCCTCGTGCTTAAGACTTCTTCACCTAAGATCAAGAGTAAAGGCGAGAGTAGATCCCCTTTGTTGAAATGGAAAAAACCTACATTAAGAACAACATATTCACATTATCCTCATCTTTAACCAAGTGTGGAATGACTTGTATGCTATCAGTGCAACATAAAACATTCTCTGAAGTTAAATGGGCTTGAAAAAATTCAACAGCAACAGATATTATATCATCATTATTGCAAGAAACAATACAATTAGGAAGAGTTAAAGAAACAACCCTTGATTTTCTCCTTTTATGCAGTAGCATCTGAAGAAAAAATTTAGCGTTTCTATCCCCTTCTTTAAGCCAGCTTATTCTAGAATTTTGCTTATAAAAAATTTCTTCTTGAAGCAAAATTTGATCATACTCAGATTCTAACTTATCCAAAAGACTAGGAGTTGTTTGGATACAAGAAGACTCTCAACTCATTTCATTTAATCATTACAACTTTCTTAAATTCCCACACAAAATACAATAAGCAATTCAATTTTTTCAAATTTCAAAACAAAATAATATTAAAAAAAATAATATTTTTTTCAAATTTTCAATTTTCATCTCACATCATCTCATCTTATCTCAACTCACTATTCAAACATCCGCTAAGATTATCTTCTGAGTTTAACGTTTGTAGTGCCAACTCCGCCACTTGAATATTATCTCTTATTTCAGCTAGCTTCTTAAAAATGTCACCAAAAGTTTAGGCATTCCAATCCTTTCAAGCAGTTTTCAATCTTTTCAGTTTTAAAACCATCCTTTTTAAATTAGTCTTATTACAAGGCTGGTTCCAATATTCTAATGATAAATTAGTCAACATAGGAACACCGCCAATCTTCTATAAATCATTTTTAATAATATTAAAATCCTTTATAACCATAAAAGGTTTTTCAACAGTTTCCACCCTTAACAAGGATTCCCACAACTCCCTTCTAAGAGTAGAACTACATTTAGCATACACCATTGAAATCAAATCTTCCGAACCCACGAAATCAGCAATAAAAGAAATATATTGTGATGAAGATGATAGAATAGAAATCGCAATACTTTCTTTAGCAACCAGCCAGATTTTTCTCCCTTCTACCGCATTCGAAAAAGATTGAGATAAACCCAACCTTCTTGCAATTTCCAAAGATTTATTAAAAGGAAAATATTATTTTGCTCACTTTATTTGACACCTCCATTTGACCGTTTGGTCAAAAAAAATTTATTTAATAATTAAAGAAGTAATTTTAAATGTATTGATGTATTTTTTTATTTTTTAAATGTATTTAAATATGTAAAAAAAATGTAGAAAAAAAAAATTCTTTTACACTTGGCGGTACATCAGACAGTCAAAATGAGATGGTAGAATAGCCCCAAACCTTCTTTTTTTCGCTAAATGTAAAATTAAAGCTTATTCATGAATCCCCAATCTGGATTGTAGGTAATTCGGGCAGGGTGGAGGAGAGGGGGATTTTGGGCCCGACATCCCTACTCGAGTCATCTATCCCAAGTTGTAGGTCCACAACTCTCTCTCCAAATTGTCTGCTGGATAGAAGATTGCAGATTTACCTTGATTTCTAAATTTAGAAGTGAACGTTTTTGCTCGAGAATTTGTTCAAAAAATAGTACTGGGCCTTTCTAGAGCCATTAGGCATCCCTCCCATCCGACTATGGTATCAGCTCCACAAAATAAGTGATCTAGTTTTTATTTTTCAGAAGAATCCACATTAATGCAATTATTTGTGTTAATTTATTTTTGGCCTTTAGGTTATTGATTTTTTTTATATGGTTATGTTATATATTCCATTACCACCCTACACAAATACTGAAATGGCTGCCAAAATACACTGTTCATGACAAAATAAAGCAAGAACAAGAATACTATATGGTAGTCGCAGTTCAATGATCATGCATTTTCGGATTTGTTTCATAAATATAAGAAATATCTTATCCTTCATGATCTTAAATTTTGCGTTTCAATCGCATGTTGACGTAAAGCACTTTAATAGCGATTCATTTAAGTATTAAACATATGATTCAAAATGTGTCTTATCAACGAATGTAAATGGAGAGCAAAGAGTAACATTGCTTCGAAAACAAACAAAACAAGGTGAGTGGGGGGTACGGGAGTTGTACTAGGGCTCCACCAACAGAACGTAGTTCAAAGTCCAGCACATGCAAGCAGTGGAAACCATGACCCCATCTAGAGTCCATAACCGCCACAAATGTTTAATCGAAGCAACCAGAAAATTTTGTACAATTAAAGCTAGATTTCAATAAATCTTCCCCACTGGAGGGGGTTCAGCTTTAAGGACTGGGGACTGGAGACTGGCCCCAAAAGAGTGTACCCCCTCCTGCTCCTGCAATGAACATAGACAGTGACTCCAGAGCTAACACAATTATAGAGTTCCATTTGATGGAGATGCCTCCTCGTGGGTCTGTCTACT
>QEOT01124280.1:258636-294618 GCA_003123785.1 Pterocarya stenoptera | reverse complement strand
TTACACTTGTCATGTACAGAAAGGCACACGAATTTAATATTGCACCAATTTTCTGCTTATGTGGCGAAGGTATTTTCTGCTCATGCTTTTAGGGCCTCTACCTTTAAAAAAAAATAAATGTTGTGAGGCCACTGTCATGAAAAGGTTATTATTGCGTATTTAAAATATTCTTTGGCCAGGAGCAAGTAGTGCCAATGGGTCATAAGCCAATTTTCTCCGTACAAAATCTTCCCACCTTGGGCCAAAGTGGGTCCGCCACTCTTCCTAGTTATTATGTAATGGGGTAGATATTGCCATTTCCCCAAGATGGGCTGTTTCACAGAATTTTAGAATTCTTTTGTTCTGAGTAGTCAATATGTTCTAATCCTGCAGTTCCCGTTGAAGAGGGAACTACAGAGGACTGGAAATGCGAGTAGGTAGAAAATATCTTCATCTGGAATATGAGAATTTTGTGTTTTGTTATCCCACCTGACATCAGAATTACAGCATTCAATCAATTAACAGCCATAATATTCTATAGAGATGATGATTTGAGTGGTGAAATGGTTACTTTGATTTGTTTACTGGATAGATGAGGATAGGGCCATTGCTTGTTTCTGTGAGTTCTTTAAGTGCCAACAGACCTCATTAGCAAAATCTTGTATCTTGCTTTTTGGGATAAAAAGATTGAGCCATGGATGTGGAACTTCCCACACCTCAAATATAGATGGCAGCCTAATGATTGTAAGTTCAAGGTAACCATTTCCATCTTCCTTCCTTTAATTCTTCTTCTTTCATCTGCTTTCCCGACCCCTCGAGTGCTATGTTGGTCATTGATCTACTTTATCAATTTGTGCTAGTTCATGTACTACTCACAGAGCATGTATAAATATAAGCTCAAGTTTAGGATGAATAAGCTAGCTAGGATTGTTTGAGCTGCATGCGAGTTAGGAAGAGTAAATTTATAGATTTGAAACTGATGGACCTAAACTGATCCGAGTGTTTCAGCAGATCAGAACAATCGCTTCTGGCAAAAAATTAATATAGAGAGAAAGAGCATAGATTGTTGATTCCTGGACAAATTATCATTAATCCATGTTTTTTTTATGTCTAAATTGGGAGTCATTAGTCCATCGTGGATCCCATGATGAGCGAAATCAAAGTAACTCATAATTATTACCAGATTATAGTTTAGTACAATATTGTCACGGGGATAGCTGAGCGCAAGTCATGATGAGATTTGATTGGCTTTGGAAGTTGAATTGAAAGTCTTCAAGGAGAGAGATTTTGCAAGCATGGAAATCGAGGATTAATAATAGAATCTGAAGATTAATATGGAGAATTAATCAATGCTATTTACAGTACTCATCTCGACATGGATGCATTGTTTTCCACGACTTTATTGCATCAACACTATAGATGTATTGCATTGAATCGGTATTGAATTTTAAATTGGTTGCATTGATTGCTGTGCATGTGTAGTTTTAATGGTCAGGATTTCTTGGAGAGACACAGAGGCCAAAAGATCATGTTTGTGGGGGATTCCTTAAGTAAAAATATATGGCAGTCTCTAACTTGCATGCTTCACTCCGCAGTCCCCGACTCTGAATATATCACAAGCCAACAGAAGCAGCTCTCCACTTTTTCATTCCCAGTTAGGCACCTTCAGCTTTTCTTTTACTGCAAAACCCAGGTTTGATTTGTTTTCTCAGCTAACTGCATTTCATAATCCCATTAATGTTAGTCAATATATATAACCAATTAATTTTCCCAGCAAAAGTGCTTATTTGTCGCCAATTATTTCTAATGAAAATGATTAGTTCCTGTCAAAATAAGTCTATTTTTGTTACAATTAAGGTTCAATAATCTGTCACATATGATTGTTTTTCTTGTCAATCACATATAATCTGTCCAGGAATTCTACATATGTAACTTCTGACAGGAAAAGTGTTGATGCTATATAGCTTAATTGAGACATTAAGTTTTCAATCTCCTGCATAATTAAAATGTGTCAGTATCAAATAATTCATATGATCTTCAGTCTCATCTTGGTGGAATTATTTGGCCAATTCCTGAGTTCAACTCCACTTTGACTCCAAGAAGGCAGGCCCTTCACTGTTTAGAATGAATTTCTTAATTGTTTCGCCCCTATGTACTTTAATAAGCTTGATTTATTTATTTATATATATCCCAAAAAAGTATCTTAATCATTGTCTTATGGTGTGTAAATGTATAAATTAATCAATATTTTTGCCATTTTCTTAGAGGGAGGACGTGTTTGGAATCCTGAACAAGTGTTACCACTTCCGAGTGATTAAAACTAGTGTCATTACAAAGAATCAGTAGGATGAATTTTATCTTCCACTAACCTTACTACTCATTTTATCTTGCTTATCCCTGCGGTAGTAATATCTATAATTATGCTTGGGGATTGCAGTGCATTGATGGACTGTTCAGGATGTGAGAAATGTCGTCTGTCGATGGTCGGGAACAGTTGGGTCAGGCTGTAAGTATCTCCTTAGTTAACTTGAAATTTCAAATTCCAGTTCTCTTTAAGTTGGGTTGTTAGCTTTTAATTCATGTATTGATATTTTATTCCTACAATTGTATCTAGAAGATTATATGAAAGAAATAACTTATAAGCTACTATTATTTTTTCTCCAAAATAATGAATTTTAATGCAGTAGCATGAATACAAAATATGGTGACAAAAACAAATAAAGAGGAATTTAATTTTGGACCTTGGTCTTTCTGTGCAAATATTCTGGGTTGACACTAAACCATATTTATGACAAAACAGATTTTTGTTTTCTTATTGTTGGGGTTCATTGGTTTTTCTTCATAGTTGGCTCATTAAACCTATTCTTTTAATATAATTGGAATAATATAGTTTTCCTTAACGTTGTGCAGTCTGTTGATATTGTCAAATACACGGATGAGGAGTATGGGCAGCAACGTGAGATATATATTGTCGGAATTTGCCAATGCCGATGAACGGTCCCACGGAAATGGGAGAGTTGTGGAACTTGGTATTTAGTGGTTCTTTTGGTGGATATATAGTAAGGTTAAATGTTGATATAACAGTCACGTTTATCTAGTATTTGATTGCAATGCTCAGTTTGTACTTGATATGAGAATATGATGCACCACCTCAGTGTATATATACATATTTAAGTGGGATGAGTTAATGGATTTTATTTGTATTAGAGATGCTGATGGAATATATTTGTATTACATGAGTCCACTGGATTATTTGCTCAATGTGTACAGGAATGTTCAATTTGAAAGAAAGAAACAAGAATCAGTTGAATGTTTGTTTTAGGAACCAAAACCGAGGCCTGTAACGGACAAGCGTGGAGGTTATATTATATTACTTTTCCCGGCGTTCTTGTAGTCGCTGCAAGTGACCAAATTAACCATATTGATCTATAGCGGCGATTGTTTACTCGCCGCTATAGATAAAATACCAGCGATTTTATAACCGCTGCGACTGAACCACAATGATCTATTGATCATTAGCGGCGATTTTTTACTCGCCGCTATAGATAAAATAGCAGCGATTTTATAGTCGCTGCTATAGAGACACAGAACCTTAAACTCTATAGGGGCGAGAATAAAATCGCTGCAAGTTTATAAATAGCGGCGATTTTTTACTCGCCGTATTTGAATATCCAATTTGTAATATTCAATTACAGCGATCTCGAATTCGATGGTAAATGCTTATTTGCTGCGAACTTTATTCGCCGCAATTGAGGTTAAAGAACAATTATCAAATAGCAGCGATTTTATTTAATCGCTGTACAGATTCATTACCGGCGAATTTTTTCTTTTTAGCAACGCAGTAAAATCGCTGCAAAATATCTTTCCCAACGATTACTAACTGAAACGTAGACGGCATATGCAGCGATATAGTTATTATTTCCGGCGAAAAAATATCGCCGCTAAATATAATGTATCCCAGCGATTTGCGTACTCCGCTGCGGTAGATCAGAAGCAGAGGTTTAATACCGGCGAATAGGCAGCGATTTGGAAATCGCTGGAAAAGATTAGTGACAGCGAAAATTGGTATTTTTACCAGCGAAATATATCGCCGGGAAAGGTGGCTTTTCTTGTAGTGATATAACCTCCTGTGATACTTTAATGCACGTAGGAATACCGTACTAAAACATTCGAACGTATACATTGATACAATATTTGGACGTAATCATTTCAACATCATTGCAAACGGCGTCGTTGAGTTTGAATATAAAGTTCAAATGTATGAACGCATAGTCAAATTAAATTGTAAACATAGGAATATGCAGGTAATTTAACGTTCGAATGTGGAAGCTGGAATGATGTTCGTATCGTAGGTTTTAAATTAGGTTAATGTTCAAACAAAGTACGGTTACATTCGAACGTGGCACAAATAAGTCCCCTTAATTATCTACTGACAACCCATTTTCTACTAGGACTCTTATTACTCTAATATCGAGTGATTGATCTCGTTCTACATGCTTGAATTAGTAAGACGTTGGAAAGACAATCATTAATTATTATTCTTATAAATGCAAGGCGTTGGAAAGACTTCGAACTAGTTCGATAGTGGATTGTCAAATTTGATATATTTTGTGCAGTGATGGAACTCAAGTGCTGCGTGAAAATAATGATAAAGTTAAATAGACTTATGAATTAATCATATAATTTAAATGTTTTAAAGTATCTTGAAAAAAAAAAAAAAAAAAAAAGCAATTAGTTCTTGAGAAAAGTTCGTAACACTTCTTTTACTCGTCTAATTCATTTCTTATAAAGGTTTTTGCATGACCTCTTCTAACTTCTCAAAAGTACATCTTAAAGTGTCGATCATGACACCTAGTTGGAACCAAGTTTGATTATGTGAGATCAGGATCACTAGAACATTGTTTTCAAGCATGCTGGTTCCACTTCCATGGCATCGAATTCTAGAGTGAAAAACCTTACGAAAGACTTGGGCGCTAACTGGCAAGAAATCTACCAGAGGAGAGGAAGAAGAATATCTATTCATGTCGTGCTTGTCTGAGTGGGAGATATATATATGCGTTTTGAAGTTAATTAATGTGCGTTCGAACTTTGTCAGGTATTGTTTACAGTAAACATAATTAAATGTAATAATTATATGTTCAAACTATATATCTTTCACGAAGCATGACTTTAACATTTAAACATTTTTTTTTTGTGACGGAAATCAATCGTTACAAAATGTTTCTCACTTTCGCATGATGTTCAACCTCTAATGGGTTGAATTTATTTTTTATTTTTTATTTTTTATTTTTTTGAACTGATGGGTTGAATTGATGATCTATATCATCAAATAATTTTTTTGCTTATCGTCATGACCACGCAAATACTTCCAATATTTCAATTCCTTGTTGATTTCGATCTAGTCATGCATGGTGTTTTCATCTATTTTTACAAGCAATTTTCCAGCATTATCTGATGTTCTCTAGCAATTTGTTTACACCATTTTCGATCTACATGCTTTATCCCCCGAATTTTATCTCGATTTTTCATAAAGAAATGTTGGAGAAAGGGGATAAAGTGATAAATATATTAAGGGTTCCTTGTGATCAAGATGTCATCAACATAGATGAGAAAGATGATGATCATGCAGACTGTACATGATATGACACCTATCATTTTCTAATGAAAAATATTACTTTGTCTACTCATTTTACTCCCTCATTTTGACACCTCATGTATTTTTAATTTTTAATTTTTTTTTTTTACTTAATAGTTAAGGAATTGACTATTTGCGTATTGACATTTTTTTATATTTTTTAAAAATATTTTTAAATGATAAAAAAAATGTGAATTAAAAAATTAAAAAATATATATAAAATGTTGAATTTGGCCTAACGGTTAGATTGAGCGGGATCGATTCTTTTCTAATTGATCATGATTTGATGGACAAAGTCCTAACAATGCAAACTTGACCATAACCATAGGTACTAGTTCTAAAGTTTTTAAACATGTAACAGTTTTGAAAAAGTGCAGACTTTGAACAATAATCTTTCCTTAATTAAAATTACTTGCATAGATACTAATATTTAATGGCAAAACATCCCATAATAGAATGAGAATACCACGTGATCGTACTTTAGAAATGCCTAATACTTATTCCTTTTATTTTGTACCATTCAACCAGTCCACCGAGTTTCCGGCCAAGTCCCCAATTGGGTTTCAGGCCTTCTCGACCCCAGTAGGGGTCCACTTTGTTGGCCCATTCACTGGCCTTTCAATGAACCCAAGTCCAACTACTTCACAACCTGTCTTGGGTCCTACTTTCCCAGCTCTCAATTTATTGATTTTGGCATCGATTTTGAGCTTAATTCACGTTCTTCTTCTCTGTGAATCGTATAGCTTCTCGCGCCACCTGAATGAGTTTAGATCATTCATTTCCACATTGACCTTTGGGCACGCTAGTGTCTGTTCAGCTTGACCCCTAGGGTTTCGTATTCATCTAGAGAGAGAAGAGAGAGAAAGTGGGAAGAACAATAAGAAGATGCATTCAGACTTTCAATAGATTGCATCACTTTTACAAACCCAATATATCCCAAGAGTTTTCCGATCCAAATATATTTACTACAAACCCAAACTCTTTGAAAACCCAAAACAAAACTCACAATAACTTCAAACAGTTTCATCTTATCCCATCTCATCATTACACATTTCTTAAATTTTCAAACAAAATACAATAAACAATTTAATTTTTTTAAATCTCAAAATAATAATAATATTAGAAAATAATATTCTAACAATATTTTATTCAACTTTTATCTAAAATCATCTCATCTCATCTTACTATACAAACGAGATCTTAAATATTTTTCAGTAGAACTTTTCTCATTGACACCGGGCGTCCAAGAATAAAATTCAGACTAATTTCGAAAGTGCACAAGCCTCAACTAAAAAGTTTCCTGTACGTGCCCAAAAAAAAAAAAAAAACCCCTTTCCCCAAAATCCCAAAAACGATTTATGTAAGTCAGCCGTTGAATTTAAGACTGGTGTATAAAGGCTTATGGATGGGATTGCAAACCTCTCATCAAGCGATTTCATTCGAGTGCTGTACACCAATTCAATTAACCAATGTTTTAAGTGACGATAAGAGCAGTCCATATAACATAAAAATGAGAAAAACATTCCTCCCAGCTTACAATAATAAATAATTATGGGATATTTACCAAAATACCATGGTTTACTGGGCTAGCCGAAGACTCTCTCATGAAGGGAGCTAGCTGATCTACAGCAGAAAAGCCTGAAAACAAGCATCTGAGAGAGGCCAGGTTGAGTTGTAACTTTGCTATTCAGCTGTATAGACCTTGTACTTTGACAGTAGATAGTCTCTGTCACTAAAGCTTGTTAATAAATTCCATCTCATAAAAAAGCTTTGAAACTTCTGTACAAACAACCCTAAGCTGGAATCTTCAGAATCTAGTTCACAAGTAATGCAGTAAATGAGATAATTCAGTTTAGAAATCCCAACCATATTCATCAAGATCTAGTGCCAAACTGCCTTCAAAGGTTTCGGCATTCTATTATGTTCTACAAGAGATCTGTTGAAATTAGGGTCATTTAATAAGATAACAGAACTCTAGCATAGATGGTCTTTTATTTAACTCCAAGCACATTTACTGAATACAATGACACACTGATCTCCAAAGTTTTGAGTGTCTCGGCTCTCATCACTAAAATATCCCTCTTTTATAGTACCATTCTTGCATTTGCTTTGAAGTACTGCCCTTACTGATGGACAGATATGAACAGCAGACCAACTTCCCATTTCCAATGTAAATCATTGTCCCCAAGCACAGGCCCTATATCACATAGCACGAAGAAGATAATAAGCAACATAAATATGTGCAGAATAACTATCAGAGAAGTCGAACGTTTCGGGCACTGTTTGGATCCTTAACTAGTATACAAGTTCACAGTGTAAACTAATTGGATGGGAACTCAACCCTACAAAATAAAAATCCATTGCTGTCCCTAGATGTTTACAGGACACCATTATGTTACTAAATCACATGAAAAAATGCACATTATATAGTCTTCAAGGTGAATAATAAAAGATTCCTGGTCCTTCAATTCAACTCACAGCATCAATGTAAGGAGGGAGTCTAGCTACTGGAATTGAACTTCACTTATCTAGTTACAAAACAAAACTCAGTGCAGGTTTCAGATTGTAACATTTGTTGGGGAAAAAATGTTACAATCTGGATCTTCCACTCTTGCACTTTTACATAAAGGTTTATTACTAATTAACGAAAAAAAGATCACCAACACCAGATGGTATAAAAATAATTCTATTGGTATAAAATTGATGTTGGCCTCTTCAAGCACTAAATCATGATATGTGCATGTGTACACCGGCTTCACCTACTTCATTCGTATCAATAAAATTTACATCTTACTTTTAAAAAAAAAATCAAGATATGTGTAGCAACCGTTTCTTGTACAAATATAGAAACCTATAACGGTACATGCAGAATAGAATCGTTGCCTAAGCAAATAATGCTCAAAAAACGTACAACATAAAGCTGAATGAACAAAAAAAATGAAGACTAGACATGGAGTGAAGACAGCCAATGACTAATCCTAAGGAATGAAAATGCCTGAGAAAAAATAAAAGGAGAGAGATAAGAGATCCTTAACAGCATCAAATTTCAAAGGAAAGAATAAGAGCATAAAGATGTAGTTAAAGTAATTCAGAATTGCACAAAGAAAACAAGATGAAACCAGAAAAGTAACCAGCATAGGAAGAATCTGACTCAATGGAAATTCCATTGTGCAATCAAATGAAAACTGAGGTTAGCTTAAAGTCCACCTAGTTATTGGTTCTAGCCCGACCCAAATGAACTTTTCAATTACTGGTAGTTACCTAATCTAAACTCTGCCATTACTTATTAGCCTATATTCCACTGGCTTATATGTTCTAGCCCAATACTGGATCTTCCACTTTCATGTGAGGTTTTCATAAGTGGGTGGTAACTATTCATATTCTCCCATTACATGTGATTTTCCTCATTCAGTGGTCCACTCCTCACTTGAGTTGTTGTAAAACAACTTTAAGCAGAGTTCACAATTTGAACAAAAAGGATAACACATTGTTCTTTTTTCCTTTATAAATAATATTAAAAAAATTGTGCGAAAGGCGTAATCCAAGTACACATGGGGAATTCAAGAGAGAAGCCTATCTGGAAATAGAAAACTACAGAAGAAAATCTGTAAAATAAGCCCATTAAAGCGTGTAGAAGCTGTCCAAAAGAGGAGAGTATTGAAAAAGGTCTAGACAGAGCAGTAGCCATCTTGCAACGGAGTAAAAAGTGATCCACGAACTCTTCAATCATCTTACACATGCAACACCACTTAATCACAACAATGTGTCTTTTCCTCAGATTATCCATGGTAAAAATCTTGTGTGTTTTTTGATAGGTTATCCATGGTAAAAATCTTTCCTACAAAGACTGTCCAAACCAAAGAAATGGCCATGTCTGATAATATGTTTTTTTAAAGGTTTTGAAAAAAAGAATTGAGATGTGTTCCTTAATGCATTTTGTGGAAATGGATAGAAAAAAAATGAGAAATTGTTTGGATAAAATTTGTTGAGATGTGTTTTATATTGGGGTTTATTAAAGTGGATAGGTAGATTTGAAAGTTGTTTTGGTTTTTGGGGTTTTTTTCATGGAAACCTAAGCAAATCATTGGACAAATTTTTTTTTTTCAGAAATAATTTGTTTAGGGATTCAAAAGGTGTTTGGGCTGGAGTTGAAAAGTTTTACAAAAAATTAGAAAATTTTAAAAAGAAAAAAAAAAAACATATTAAACCATGGCCACAACTCTTTGAGGCACCTTAGTCCACAATATTCTCTTCCAAGGAAAGGCAATGTTATCATTGAGGAAAAAAGATATTATAGAAAGAACGAAAATTGAACGTCCATTTCTAGGAAGGGTCCCCAAAAGATCTTGTCTTCACCCCTATTCTCAAACTAGTGGATTACAGATTAAAGAATGTATTAAAGATATCAACCTTCCAGTCATGAATAGCTCTAATTTTTTTTTTGATAGGTAATCATGAATTGCTCTAATTAAACTTACATTCCACTGAGGGAGATCACTATACATCTCTAAAAGGTCCACAACAGAAGATTGCTTAAGTATTCGGTTTCATTTATCTTTTATATTTCGTTTTATGATAGGTAGCACGATTCATGCACCTTCATATTTTCCAGATTAGAAACAAAGGCACCATTTACTAGGCTTGGTATCGCATGGGGAATGCCTACGAGGGTGGTAGATTTATTGTCATGTTGGAGAGGTATTCAGGGCAATCGTCAAATCACGGCTGTTTGGAAGATGGTGCCTCTATGTTTAATGTGGTGTACTTGGAACAAGAGAAATGGTCGCTGTTTTGATAACAGGGAACGTTCAATGGGAGAGTTCAGGGACTTTTTCTTTCATACATTGTTACTTTGGGCTTCAGCTATTGTATTGAATGGGACTAGTTTTAATGACTTTTATGCTGTTTTTCACAGCGCTTAGCTTGTACTTAGGTTCATCTCTTGTATACTTCCTATGTACTTGGGCCTTGCCTAATTATGTGGATTAGTAAAATTCTTCTTACTTATCAAAAAACAAAAAAGAAACAAAGGTACCATTACATATCACACCATATTCGACATGCATGACCACTTGAAGCTTTTACAAAAAATTTCAAAAAAAAAAAAAAACCCATATAAAACCATCCATGGCCATAACTCTTGGAGGCACCTTAGTCCACCATATTCTCTTCCAAGGAAAGGCGGTGTTATAATTGAGGAATAAAGACATTATAGAAAGAAAGAAAATTTAACATCCCTTTCTTGGAAGGGTCCCCAAAAGAGCTTGTCTTCACCCCTATTCTCAAACTAGTGGATTACAACATATTAAAGAATGTATTAAAGAAATCAACCTTCCAGTCATGAATTGCTCTAATTAAACTTGCACTCCACTGAGGGAGATCACTATACATCTCTAAAAGGTCCACAACAGAAGATTGCTTAATTATTCAGTTTTTAAAATTTTAAATCTTGGTGCTATGATATTAATATATGTAGCATTCTATCTTTAATAGGATGAGGATGTTACATTTGTGTCATTTTACTTCCTCTCATTTATCTTTTATATTTCGTTTTATGATAGGTAGCACAACTCATGCACCTTCATATTTTCCAGATTAGAAACAAAGGCAACCATTACATATCACATAACATTTGACATGTATGGCCACTTAACGGCATCATAAAAAAGAAACTACAAGAAGCTGATGAGGAGGAAGAAATGCTGCGAAATGTGTGAGATTGTCCAATAACCAAATAGTAAGATAATATATTAATAAATACTGTGAGCACATCCCAAGAAATAAAATGACATGGTAAATGCATGCTGCCATTGAGAATAGGACACCTGATTTCCAAACAATGGAAACATCGATTTGGATAAAACAACAGCATTTCTAACAAACAGAAGCCTGCTTCCAAATGTGCAACAAGCACAATGGAGAACATCTGAAATGCAATTTTTCAGCAGTATACAAATCTAAGAATCAATTGGCTCCTTCAAAAGCACATTTCTTCCTAGGCATGATCTACCAAACAACTGTTTTGTCTAACCTATCAATATAAAACGAAAGAACACCATACTTGACTCCATAACGATATCAAATTAAAACGCCCGACAATTAGCTCTATGAAGCCAATTTGCATAATCTAGAACACAGAACTCACAAATTACACAATTCCACCTTCTACGATTGAGTAAGAAATTAAGAATTGTAGTACACGTAATCATACCCAAGGTTGAGAATGCTATTAATTGGATCCAGAAGCTGCGGTTGCTGAGTGTGCTGGTGCTGATGCTGCGACTGCTCCTGCTGTTGCTGCTGCTGCTGCAAACTTGCACCGGCCGCCACTGCTGCGGCAGTCGAAGGAGCCCCCTTGGCTTCAGCAAGCCTCCACATATACCATGACGCTACCGACCTGTAAGGTCTCCACTTATCGCACAACTGGTCCATCTGCGACGGCCGAGGCAAATCCTCGAGATTGTAAAGAAGCTGAACACCCTTACGAACATTGAGGTCGTTAATCGGAAGCACATCCGGTCTATGCAGCGAGAAAATCATGAACATGTGCACAGACCAGGACCCAATCCCATTGACCATCGTGAGCATCGTGAAGAGCGATTTGTCGTCCATATTTACAATCGCGGCGTCGGATAGAATCCCATTCTGGTACTTCCTCGCGAGGTCGTGGAGGTAACTAGCTTTACGGCCCGAAACCCCAATTTGGCGGAGGTGCTGAGGGGTTAGGGCAAGCACGGTCTCGGGAAGAACCCCAGCCTCTCCGCCGCAGAGAGAAATGAAGCGTGTGTAGATGGAGGTACCGGCCTTGTAAGCGAGTTGCTGGTAGAGAATGCTGCGGGTCAGAGCAAGGAATGGGGCTTGAAAAGTGTCGAAGGTGGGGGGTTGGTGAAGGTCGATCAAGGGGCCGAGGGCTAGATCTGCACTTCTTAGGTGTCGGAGCGCGATTTCGACCTCGCCCTCGCACGAGAGCGATCTAGCGGCGATTCTTGGCAAGGTTAGGGCAGTGGAGCGCTGCTGCTGGGCGGATTTTGATTTCGCGGATTTAGTCGCCAAGGGCTTGGGGGTTTCGGCAGCGGCGACGACGATTTGGGAGGATTTCGAGTCTGACTCGTTTTCGGGCGAGAGCTTCCTGATCTTCCGAGGCCGGAAGGGAATTTTGGACGGGGGAGAGGAGGTCTGTGGAGGAGCATTGCTCAGTTCCGTCGCCGATGGCGTGGCTCCGGGAATATCGCTGGCGGCGGACGAGTCATGGCGGGGCGGCTGTATGAGGGCTTGGGTCTGATCTTGGGTTTGGGTTTGGGTTTGGGTTTGCTCACCCATATGTAAGAGACAGATTCAGTCAGCGGCGTTTGAGTAGGGTTACACTGTCGCCGGCGGTGTGGGTCAACAAAAAGGCGGAATGGAAGGCATCGTGGGGAGAAACGGGAGCGGAGGAACTTGTGTAAACTGAAAAGGAGTTTTGACGCTGAAAATCGAAGACAAGTGGAGTCTGGAGTCTCTTTCTTTTTATAACTCCTGCGCCCTCCTCATCTCGTCTTGTGCAGTAGTTTCTTCAGTAACAATAGTTGGCTGTATCAGTTTTGATGAGGGTAGAAAATTTTGCACATCATCATTAATTTTAAAATAAAATTTTATTTCAATGTAAGAATGATACAGTAACCGGAAAAAATTGTTAGAGGTTGACACAGATATAAAAATGTAAAAATGACATGAGGTAAGTAGGACTTCATTACTCTAAATAATGAAGGAAACCACTATAAACATGAGGATCTAACAACTCTACAAGGAAAGACTATCTGCTACTTTTCTTCCATCTGGGGTGACTATTTGTGGGAAGTTGGATTCAGAGCGGGTAGTTGGATTTATAGTGGGTAGTCGGACTATCCAACTTTGTCAAAGTTAATTCGGAGTGGATAGTGGTGACGACCACAACTTCCAATTGGGATGGAATAGAGACTTGGAGCATCGGGACATGCAATATATCGTTACATATTCTCGTTCATGACAGTTAATATGCAATGCATCCTAGTATGTAATAATCACAGCGGAATAAGGATGACTTACAAAAATTTTATTCTAGAATGAACTAAATATCCCAATAGATTAAGTTAATCATAAATAGATATTGTCTTACTTAAATAGGTCCACATAGTAAGGCATAAGTTCAAACATAAAGTAAGAGATATGTTCTCCTTATTATAGACACTCTGCATCAAGTTTCATAAATAAAGCAAGTCAAGTCATTTCTCTCATCCGCTCTATGATGTATAGAGCCATCGCTATAAACATCAATATCAAATCCAGCTTCCAGTCAGCGTTGGGCTCATTCTCAACCATTTAAAGCCAAAAGTTGAAGTTCATTACCATCTTTTTCGTCATAGGCCGGTCCTGACACAACTTCTACCCTTCCAGGGGGAATGGTAGTAGAATTACCATAGTGAGATTCCTTGAAATCTCAGTAAATTAAACAACTAACTTGCACAGAGATAAACTATGCAAGATTA
Source organism: Pterocarya stenoptera (assembly GCA_003123785.1). Classification (NCBI taxonomy): domain Eukaryota; kingdom Viridiplantae; phylum Streptophyta; class Magnoliopsida; order Fagales; family Juglandaceae; genus Pterocarya; species Pterocarya stenoptera. The sequence goes on along the minus strand of QEOT01124280.1, from coordinate 280,500 downwards.
ATAATAAACATAAGATGCATGTAAGAAAACATTGTATTTTTCTCCCATCCAAATTCCTCAACATCTTTCAGAAAAATTTTAATGCACATTTTCTTACAGAGAACATTTGGTACTCCATCTTTTAAAAAACATAACATTTCTCATTTATTAGAGCCATCATTATCAGAACTTAACATATGGTATCATCATAGCTCCCCATTTGCACTGTGAGTACCTGCAGGTGACCATAGTACAACTCACGTTGAAACTACGTTGTCTGCAGACTCATAACTCAATGCATTGATATCAAGACATTTCATCATCATAATATATGCACCTACCAGCATTAAGTGTCATATACGACATCGCTATAGTATCATTTAAAAAGAATACATTTGAAACCCGTTGACAATTTTTTGCCAACCCAGGGGTTACCACTCCATTTTTACTCACTCTAGAATGAACACAGGAGTTCCACTAGAATAATTCTTCATCCTAGCATTTGAGGTCATGAAAAAAATTATTTTCATGACATGCTCAAAATGTATTTCATGACATGTGCTTATGTAGTATGCTTCATGTAAAAAATGACATTTTTATGCAACATGCTAAAATGGTGAAAACCTCAGATGTCATGTAAGTGAGAAATCAAATGCTCAATGATGTATCATATGATATTATATGCTCAAAATAACATTTATAATATGAATGTGGCATATATACAAGAATCATAAATAAATTATCTAAGAGTAAGTTAAAAACTAACTTACAAACTTCTCGGGTATTTAGGAATTTGGTGCAGTTATAATAAGAGTTATTCTAAGTTGGGAATCGTAAAAATAAGGAAGATGTTGATAATCAAAAGTTCAAAATAATATTTACAAAACTGACCCTATATTTTTTTAAAAATTACCACTTAGGCCCTAAACTTTCACTATTTGTATTTTGGCCCCCAATTTCACCAAATTTCACAAACTTCATATTTTTAATGTTTTAAATCCATATATGAACTTAGAATTTCAAGAATCAAATAGCTACTATGCCAATTCCATCCAACCCGTGGTACGCTTTGTGACCATTTAGGGATTTCAAGCCTATAGCTTCTATAGATGCATGTGTGACCAAATGTTATTAAGTAATAACCAATGAATCTGATCTTAATGGTCATGCTAACAACGTAGATTTAGGTCACTTGAGTTCTTATTATCATTCATGCATTAATTTGCATCAAAATGTCATGAAACTTTGAAACCTGGTATAAGCATGATGTTTTTAGCTTCTTTTTTACATGAGAACTCTAGAAGCCTAAAATAAATTATGCATTGCAACTCTTAACATGATAATAATAGGTTTCTAAAGATTTATAACACAAACTTTGGGAAAATAAATGATGATATCACAAGATCACCTTCATGCAAGTGGAAACCGAATGTGCTTAGATGATCAACACAAGATATTGAGTTATAAACCTATCATGACATGTTGTATTCCTCCTCAAATTTAAACCTTACAATCAATTATGCATGATGTTAGCTAAGCTTAGGATAACATATCAAGACATGTCACGGCTAAAATTTCATTCCAAAACAATTTGTACATGCAAGACTCCAAATCTGACATGTATGTGCAAACCCCAAGTTCAACTTCAAATAGCTCATTCAAATCCTCTTTCTCATACCAAGTTTTTAGACCTAACATATAAACAAGTCACCCAACAAAAGATAGGTTAGAGGTGCTTACCAAATTGTGGCTTATGCTGCTCCAAAAACATGGGTTGGTCAATTTCTCAATTCCTAGGTGAATAATTGAGTTTTTGACTTGACTCTTGGATAGGGCTGTAAAAATAAACTGGAAAATCGACCCAAACCAACCAAGACCAGTTGATTCAGTCCAGTCTTGGATCGGTTTGGTCCGAGATTGGTTCCTCCATTTTAAAAACCGGTCCGGTCACGGTTTTATGTTTTCTAGGACCAGACCGATTCACATATTCATATATTTTTAATTAAATTTTTCATATTATATATATTTTTATAAATTATAATTATATATGAAATAATGTTATATTATAATTTGTAACATAAAATTTTAATTTTAAATATGAACATTTATTTGATCATATGTTTTAAATATAAAATATATATTAATTACATTTTAAGGATTAATAAATCCTCAACATATTCCTTTTGATAAATATATTAGTAATACTACTATACATTAGTATATTAATTACTATATTATCACTAACATATAGTAATAGTACTATACCAATAGTATTACTATATACTAATAGTATTAGTGTATTACTAATATTTATATATATATTAATATATATATATAAGTATAAGAGATTAGAGATTTAATATATATTAAAAACTGAAAAATGGGGCCAGAACCGGTAAAACCAAAAATACCGGTTTAGGAGGGTAACCAGTGCGGAATCGATTCTTGAAAATATAAAACCGGTGTATACTGGTTCGGTCTCAAAATTTGTCCAAAATCAGACCAAACTGGACCCGTTACACCCCTACTCTTGGAACTATTCTTGGCCTTATTTTAGGTTTGAATTTAGGTGACATGATGAGGGTTGAATTGTGTAGAAAACCTCTTTGAAACTGTAACACTTCACACACACAGATAGGGGATTAAAAGGGGTTTCTCACTTAGCGAGTGAGGGCCTCTAGATTCAAACGAGAGGAAGAAGATGAGAGAGTTGAGGGAAAATCATTAAATATTACTTTTTGCATAAGAAACTGAATATTCCATGCGTCTGCCTATATGCAGCAGAGGCCTTAACAGAAAGTGGTCCCAACCAATGGGATGATGACAACTATTAAAAGGATATAACAGACATTACAAATATAAATGCTGATAAAGTAGTAAACTAATGATAATGGACTCAATAGTAATTTCCACTAAATAGGTAAGACTAGTGCTATTGCTTCCACATGTGATTTCCATCTTCTTTCCCATTGCATGATCCAACGGCTACAATCCCACTGCACTTCACTGACCTTTTTGACCAAAAGACTTTTGACCAGATTCTTCATCCCTTTCGTCTTGTTCCTTCTTGAATCCTCCAAGACTCAGCCTTTCTTACTATTCAAATCGCCAACTGTAATTATTCCCCACCATTAGACACATTGCCTACAAGGTGGATTTTTCAGATCCACATACAACTCCCAAGGTGTAACCTTTGCCCCGATCTTCTTCTTCAATTGAGACACGTGAAAAGTTGCGTGAATCTTAGCAGATGGAGGTAGATCCAAACGGTATGCCACGAAACCGACCCTCTCCAGCACCTGAAATGGGTCGTAGTACCTCAGAGCTAGCTTGAGGTCCCTTCTTTGGGAAACCAAAGTCTGTCTATACGGCTGTAGACGAAGATAGACCCACTCCCCGACCGTAAACTCTCTCTGATCTCTTCAAGTCTACATATATTTTTCATTCGTTCTTGGGCCCGATGTAGATTCAGTTTGAGAGTTTTCATCACTTGTTCCCTGGTCTTTAATTCTTCATCAACTAACTCATTATTTGATGTACCCAGTATGTAACTCCTGAGGCGAGGTGGGGGATACTCGTAAAGGGCTTCAAATGGAGCCAGCTTCGTGGAGGAGAGCACATTTGTGTTGTACCACCATTCGGACAAGAAAACCCACTTGGACTAGTTCCTTGGCTGATCTCCAATAAAGCAGTGTAGGTAATTCTCTAAACTCTTGTTTACTGCTTCCGATTGACCATCGAATTATGGGTGATAGGCTGTTGAAAAAGCCATCTATACTCCCTGTAACTTAAAGAATTCTTGCCAAAAGTGACTAGTAAAGGTTGAGTCTCAGTCTAAAACAATGTTTAGGGGTAGGCCATGTAGCTTAAAGATGTGTTTGAGGAAAAGTTGGGCTATGTGTTTGGCTGTGTATGGATGGGAGATGGGTGTGAAGTGGCTATATTTTGTGAGTCGATCCACCACAACCAATAGGTTGTTATACCTTTGTGAAGTGGGAAGGCCCTCAATGAAATCCATAGTTATGTGTGACCATGGTTGGGATGGCACGGGTAGGGGTTGTAGGAGTCCAGCAAGTGGTTGTTTTCATGTTTCACTCTCTAGCACACATCACATTCCCTCACAAACCTCTTTACATCTGCCTTGAGTCCCACCCAGAAAAACTCTCTTCAAGCTCTATGTATGGTTTTATCATAACCTGCATGACCTCCCAAAGCACTGCTATGCACCAATTCCAGTAGTTTAGTCTTAAAAGGCTCATCATCTGGTACATATATTCGGCCTTTGTACAACAACAAGCCATCTCTATAAATGTAGTGGGGTGGTAGGGGCTTGGAAATCAGCTCCTGAAACTGTAAGTCCTTTTTACAGGCCATCTTCAACTCAATCAACCAAACTACTATCGGAAAAGAGAGTAAGCAGAGGACAACTTCATCTGGTTCTGTTTTCCTAGAAAGCGCATCAGCCACGTGGTTCTCCTTCCCCCTCTTGTATTCAACAATAAAGTCGTAGCCCAATAGTTTAGTTAGCCATTTTTGTTGCATGGGGGTGCCAACTTTCTGGTCCAATAGATATTTTAGGCTTTCTTGATCAGTCATGACAGTAAAGGACGCCACTTGTGCACTACTGAAACAAGAGAAAACAATTCATTCTCATATGTAGAGAGTTGTAATGCCTTTCCTTTTAGTTTTTTACTTAAATAAGTGATAGGTCTGGCCCCTTGCATAAGTACCGCCCCCACTGCTCCACTCAAGGCATCACACTTGATGGTGAAAGATTAAGAAAAATCCAATAAGGCCAACACAAGCGGCTGTGTAACTGCTGCCTTCAATTTTTCAAAAAGCTCCCGTGCCTCACTTGTCCATTCAAATTTGAGTTAAAGGTGTTGTTATTCCCCCGTATCCATGAATAAACCTCCGGTAATACCCTGTAAGGCCCAAAAACCCTCCCAGCCCCTTAACTGAATTTGGGAAGTGGCCATCGTAGCATATCCTTCAATTTATTAAGATCTACCCAAATCCCTTGAGCTGATATGAGGTGTCTCAAATAAGTTATTTCACTACAACCAAACCAACACTTCGATAATTTGGAAAATAGTTGTTGTTGATGCAGGGTCTCCAAGGTCATTTTTAAGTGTTCCACATGCACCACCTCACTCCTGTTGTATATTAATATATCATCAAAAAACTCCAATATAATTTTTCAGAGAAAATGTTTAAACACCTCGTTCATGAGGTTTTGAAAGGTTGAAGGGGCGTTAGTTAGCCCAAAAGGCATAACTAAAATTCATAGTGCCCCTCGTGTGTTCGGAATGTTGTTTTGGGCACATCCTTGGGTCTCACGCAAATCTGGTGGTATCCAGAACGCAGGTCTAGCTTAGAAAAAATTTGAGACCCCTGTAGTTCATCCATAAGTTCATCTACCACGGGAATAGGAAAGTTATCTTTGATTGTGACCTGATTTAGTGCCCTGTAGTCGACACACATGCACCATGTACCATCCGCTTTTTTTACCAGCATCACGGGGGAGGAGAAAGGACTTTGACTCGGTCGGATTACCCCCGAGTTGAGTAGCTCCTTCACTATCTTCTCAATTTCATCCTTCTAAAATAAGGATAGCGGTATGGACGAACTGAAACTTGACCTGCTTGGGGCAGCAGTGTAATTGCATGGTCATGTGTCCTAGGAGGGGGTAACCCGTTAGGTTCAAAAAAAAACATCAGAATAGGCTTAGAGCAACTCCTGTACCACCCCCATTTCTTGTGGTGGTTTATCATTTTCTGGCTCATGTAGTAATTGTAACAACACTCCCGGGTTTCCAACTTGTGCTTCTTGTTTCTATCCCCTTCCTTAATAAGATTAGAGGCTGCCAAACCTTTAATTTCCACTACCTGGTTGAGGTGGCTTAACTTCATTGTGAGGTTCTCAAAGTTCCATAGGATAGAACGCCCCTGAATCATTGGATGCCTAGCACCATTTCGCGCCCCGCCAACACCAAAACATGCATGCTATCAACAAAGCTAATTCCCTTAATACTAAATCTGGTTTGCACACTTTCCCCTTCACTTCGGAGCTGTTCACCACTAGCCACCCTAACCTTTACCCTTTTATCGTGGTTAATAGGAAGCTGGCACTTACGCACTACAGTTGGATCAAGAAAATTGTGTGTGGAACTTGTATCAATTAAAATTATAGCTCACTGTGACCCAACCTTCCCTTTGACCCTCATAGTTCTTGGGTTAAGGGAGCCCGTGATTGCATGTAATGATATCTCCTGATTAGATTCTATAATAGAGAGATCTAAGGCAGCAACTGGCTATTCTAATTCTGGTTTTTCTCCCATTTCCTTCTCATCACTATCTTCCCATACCTCTTCAAGGATGTATAACTTCGGTTTTTAACACTTATGGCCCAAACCCCACTTGGAGTCGCAATAATAATACAATCCTCTTTCATGTATATCTTTCATTTGTGCTTAATTGATTTTCTGGACTAGCATTTGAGGCATAACAACCCTTTTGGATGGTTCAAAATGCATGGGAGGGGGGTGTTTTAAGAAGTCCAGGTTCATTGAAGGGTAATATAGGGATGCGGTGATACTTTCTAGCCAGGGCCACATTCTCCTCTTGCAACCTTGCAAGGCTATAGGCAGCTATGAGATTGAGGGGGTTAAACATCCTAATTGGTACCCGAATCTCGTCTCTAAGACCATTGAGAAAACAACTTAGTTTCAGAGGTTTTGTCAAACCTCTAAGCCGATTGGAGAAGTTTTCAAAGCTGGCCTTATAATCATCAATTGAACTAGTTTGGCGTAATTTAATAAGTGATTCCATGGGATCATCATGGGCACTAGGGCCAAAGCGAACTGACAAGGCATGAATGAATGAATCCCAATCTGTGAAAGCTTCCATGTCCTCCATATTTTGGAATCACACTAATGCTTGTCCTTCCATATGGAAGGATGCCAATCTCAATTTATGCTGGGGTAACGTATTATGAAATTTAAAAAAATGGTTTACCTTATAAATCCATCCGTTAGGATCTTCCCCTTGAAATGATGGAAACTCCACTCAAACTGATCGTGGAACTACATCGCCAAAAACTTCCCTACGATTTTCATGGTGTTGGTGAGTGATTGAAGATGATTCGGGTTCCTCATTGTACTAATTATGTGATTTTTTTTGCAGCTCCATGGTCAACGTTGCTAGTTGATTGCTGACCTCCCTGCGTAAGGCAGTCATTTCCGTTTCAAGTGTTTTGAATTGAGACTCTGAGCACTTCTTCAAATTGGACAACTCAGACTCAAGGGCACATTACTAGGCGTCTGTATTTTTTTTCAGGGCATTAAGCCCTTCCTGTAATTGGTTATATCTAGTTCCTTCAGCCATTGATTCTAATCAATGATCGGTGCCAATTGATACCACTTGTAACACTTCACACACATAGATAGGTAATTAAAAGGGGTTTCTCACTTAGAGGGTGAGGGCCTCCACATTCAGACGAGAGGAAGAAAATGAAAGAGTTGAGGAAAAATTATTGAATATTACTTTTTGCATAAGAAACTGAATATTCCATGCGTCTGCCTATATGCAGCAAAGGTCTTAACAGAAAGTGGTCCCAACCAATGGGATGATGACAAGTATTAAAAGGATATAACAGACATTACAAATATAAATGCTGATAAAGTAGTAAACTAATGATAATGGACTTAATATTAATTTCCACTACATAGGTAAGACTAGTGCTATTGCTTCCACCTGTGATTTCCATCTTCTTTCCCAGTGCATGATCCAACAACTACGATCCCACTGCACTTCACTAACCTTTTTTACCAAAAGACTTCTGACCAGATTCTTCATCCCTTTCGTCTTGTTCCTTCCCAAATCCTCCAAGACTCAGTCTTTCTTACTTCTCAAACTGCCGACTGTAACAATAACTTGTTGTAGAGCCATGGTTTCAACGGCTTGTTTTGGGTCCTACGGTTTTCCGCTTGTGTGCCTATTAGTGGGTTTGTTTGGCATTTGATATGCCTTTTGGCTTCATGGCAAGGTATGTGATTCATCCACTATTCAAGAGTCATAAAGGAGTGATCTAATACAAGTGAGGAAAGTAAAAATTTTAGAAATATGATAGCATTTTTTAAGCTTGATGTAATCAGCAATCTAGGTTGTCAACAACACTATTATTGGGTTGATGAAGGATTTTCTAGAATGGAAGCTTGAGGTTATGGGAAGGCTAACCATGGTTAGATTTTTAACTCCAAGGGCATGTGGGATGGGTTTTGGAAGAAATAAGACCAATAGTATGGTGTATGTGGGGTCCAATAGGAATAGTGATATAAATATTAAGTTTGGGCTTCAAGTGTTGAATTCTCATTGGGCCAAATATTAAATCATTCTGTGTGGGCCTTAAAATGGTCCTATCCTTAGGCCCCATGTTCATATTTTTATGGCCTTTCCTTGATCTCAATAGTTCACTAAATTGGGTCTTAGCCTTGGGTTTTACTAAGTTGAGCCAAATAGTCTTATGTCTACTAAGTTGGGCTATTTTAACCAAATCACTTAGCACACCAAAGTGTCAACTCTCCAATATGCCACTTGTCATTTTACCATTGTCCTCTTGGCATCTTTCCTTAAAATTAAAATGGTACTAGAATTCTCTAAAATGATACTAACTAAACCAATGGTGTAAGCTTCTTTGCCAGCTCAAACTTTAAAATTTTATTTTTTCTCAAGGATCTCAACTTCCACTTAGTTAGGGTCATGGTTATTATGATTAAGTCCGAAGGTGCTTTTAAGTGGGGTGTCACAATAGTCGGCCGGAGTTGGAGTTATGAAGGAATTGCACAGCCCTATGAGAAATGTTTTATCTACAAAGAAATTCTATAAAAGTAAACTCACAAATTGATGTGCCTTGATGTTGTAAATTAAATTGTAAATCTACTTTTATTTTAAAGTAGATTTAACGTATCATATGAAACCATGTCAGTTTGTGAGTTTATTTTTGTGGGATATCTTTGTGACTTTAGCACTTATCTATCTTAATATGTTGTAACTACTGCATAACATTTACTAAGTAGATGATACATTCATTCGAAACTTTATTGTAAAGTAGATTTAAACGTATTATATGAAATCATGTCAGTTTATAGATTAATTTGTGTGTGATCTCTTCGTGGTTGTAGTACTTCTCTATCTTAATATGTTGTAACTACTACATAACACTAAGAAGAAATAGGAGCAAGAAATCGGGATGATGTTTTTACCCTTTTTCTCTCTAGCGAATAGGGTTTACAGTGCTTTCTTTTGCTGCCGCACGACCTTTTGCTACGTGAGGCTACATGGCAACCACAGACGGTGCCGGCAGCCCTCCTTTGCTAACCCGGTAGCTGCTGTCCCTCAGCCCATCCCTGAGATGGTGCTTGCGCCTAGGCTTCCGAAGATGGTTGAAGGTAAGGTTTTTTTCCAGTTTTCAAAAGAAGAAGTTGCACGATCAGCGGAGCCTTTCCACTACTCGGTGGTGTTTAGGTTCCTGAAGCAACGCCCCTCTCTGGACGCCTTGCATGCGTTCATTCATAGCCGCTGGGGGCTGTCATCCCTACCAGTTGTCTCTTCCATGCGGCGTCCTTGAAACATTTTTGTACGTATGGCTAATGAAGCATATTTTACGAAAGCCTTATCAATGGACATTTGTGAGATCAATGGAATTTTCTATAAGGCCTTTTGATGGACTCCAGAATTTACTAAAGATGAAGAACCTTCAAGGGTACCGATCTGGATTTCTCTACTGGGCCTCCCTCCTAATTTTTATACTGCTGCATTCCTGAATATTTTGATGGCGCCAATTGGTACATTTATTCGACCTGATAATCCGACTGGGTGTGCTACGAGGATGGATGGAGCAAGGCTATGTGTGGAACTGGATGTTGCAAAACCGCCACTGTCCCATTTTTGGATTGGGGCTCCAGGGTATGAAACACTACCACTACGTGCAAAATGCAAGGCCACAATGTTTGGACGTGCAGAACTGGAAAGGATGGGCAGACGAGGCATGGACGGAAAGGGAAGAAAAACCATCAGGCTAATGGGCAAACTACTGCTGTAATGGGGAAGACTCAAGTGCAAAGGAGATTGAAAATTCTCCGCATGAGGCTGGGGTGGACAATGTTCTGGTGAAGGGTAAGGAAATAGAGGGGGCAATGGAGGACTTGGAGTTGGCTACGTCGAACCAAAATTCTCTGTCTGAGCTGTTGGGTGAATTTCTGGTAACTGTGATAGACGACCCAGTGGAACTTGAGACTGGAAATATTCTGGTGCTTGAACAGGGCGGTAACGTGATGAGTCTTACAGAAATAGAGGAGGTGCAGGATCAGGTCAGTGATGTGATGATTAGTAATGAAACTGTTGGAAATACTACAGAGGTGTTCCAGGGGGAATCTTCTAAGATGGGAGACTTGAATCTGATCCATAATGTGGATGTGGTTATGGTTCCTATGGCTAGTGAAGGGGTGACACCAATTGAGGTGTAGACTGAGAACAAAGGGGCAAAGGAATCTGAGGATGAAATAGGAGAGGAGACGCCGGTGCCAGATAATATTACTTCGAAACTAGAGTTGGAATTCTAGCCCGAGATTTTTTATTAGGAAAAAGAATACTTTACGGAGTCTGAGACCAATGAAGGTAAGAAAAATACAAGAAAAAGATGTTTGTTAAAATGAATAGCTCTTCCCGGGTTCATTCCCGACCTTTTAAGTTTGCCTAATGATTGATTCTATTTTTGTATGGAATATTAAAGGGGCTGGGACCTCTCAGAGTAGATTAAAGAAGTTGATTGGAAAATGGAAGTCAAAAATTGTTGCTCTTTTAAAACCTTTTCAAAATTTAGAGGGTGCTCGTAAATTGGCTAGAAGATTGAGTTTTGATACTGTTATTTCTAATGAGGGTGAGGGGGTAAAATATGGATTTTCTGAAATAGTATTTATAAAGTGCAGTTTATTCAAATGGGTATGCAATTTATTTCTATCATGGTTGGTGAGGGAAACAAGAAATTTTTGCTCACAGTAATTTATGCCAAATGTACCTTGGCGAAGAGGAGAATCCTTTGGGATGATCTTAGTATTCATAATATGGGGTTGGACCCTTGTATTTTTGTGGGTGATTTCAATATTATTCGAAATGATTCTGAAAGGAGCAAAGGTAGGCCTCGGCCTATTGTGGCTATGGAGGATTTTAATAATTGGATCCATCAAAGGGGTCTTATGGAAATGGCTACTAGAGGGAGTGCTTTTTCTTGGTGTAATGGGCAGTCGGGGCTGAGTCGTTCTTGGGCGTGACTTGATTGTTCTCTCATGGATAGTTACTTTCTTGCTTTGTTTCCTAATGCTAATTGTTCCTATTTGTCACGTTCTACTTCATATCATGCTCCCATGTTCATTGAGTTTATGAAAGATCTTTTTTCTTATGTTTCGGCCCCGTTTCATTTCCAGCAGATGTGGGTGAATCACCATGATTTCTTAGATTGTGTTTGGCAAGCATGGGATATTCGTGCAGAAGGGTCGCCCACTCATATTTTGGCTAGAAAACTAAAGCAGATAAAGGAGGCACTTCGGGAATGGAATAAAAGGGTCTTTGGTCACACTATGGGCTATATTGATGCACTGAAAAAACAGGTTGAGGAGATTGAACAACAACTTCAAGGAAATTGGGACGATGACTTGGAGAGGGAATTGCATGAGGCAGTTTCGGATTTGGCCACTTGGAGAAGAAGGGAAGAAGTGAGATTGGCACAAATGGCCAAGTTAAAATGGCAAGTGGATGTGGATCGGAATACCAAGTTTTTTCATGCTTGTCTTGCTAACAAACGGAAGAAAAAAGTGCTGGAAATGCGTTCGACTATGGTGAATTATGAGACGCCGGAAAGTATTCATCAAGGGGCAGTAGAATTTTTCTCTTCTTTTTTTTTCTCTTCTTTCCTGCAAAGGGAGACAATGGCAGAGCAGCCTAGCCTGGAAGAATAGATTGCGCTAGTAATTACAGAGGAAGAAAATGCCGCCCTCACTTGTCTGCCCACTCTTAAGGAAGTTTTTGAAACTTTGTCTTCCATTCCGTCTCAGAGTGCACTGGGTCCTGACGGGTTTGGTTCGGATTTCTATAAAACTTGTTGTTAAAGATGATGTGTGGAAAGTAGTTCTAGAATTTTTTGTGTCACAACACCTTCCTAAGTTCTTTACGGCTTCATTTTTTGTTTTAATACCAAAGGTGGAGTTGCCTACAGGTTTTGATAAGTTCCGCCCCATTAGCCTTTGGTTGGTTTTTTATAAAATTTGCTCCAAGATTATTGTTAATCGTTTAACAGGTCTGTTGCCTTGACTGATTTCTCCGAGCAAGGTGCCTTTATTCTTGGTCGTAGCATCTTTGAGAACATTAGTCTCACCCAGGAAATGGTTCATTATCTTAATAAAAGAACTCATGGGGGTAATATTATGTTGAAAGTGGATATGGCAAAAGCCTATGACCATTTGGACTAGGCTTTTCTGATTTTGATCCTGCGCAGGTTTGGCTTTTCTTCTCAATTCTGTGATTTGGTGCATTTTTGTATTTCTAGCCCTTGGTATTTGGTTATGATGAATGGTATAGTCAAGGATTTTTTCTCTGGAGGCAGAGGGCTTCGTCAAGGTGATCCGCTGTCACCTTATTTATTCATCATCCAGAATAGGTTCTATCCCGGTTGATCCATGGCAGTGTGCGCAAGCATAAGTTTGGGCTTTTTTCTCAAGCCCGAGGTACACCTATTATTTCTCATTTGATGTATGTTGATGATGTTATGATATTTTCCAATGGAAGTCAAAGGTCAGTTCGAGCTCTTCAACACATACTGAGCCAATATGAAAGATGGTCGGAATAGACTATAAACATTCAAAAGTCAGCATTATATTCTTCCAACAAAATTTCCTCTAGGAGAAAGCGAAGACTTTTACGTGGTCCTAGGTTTATGGAGGGGAAATTCTCATTCAAATATCTGGGAGTGCCAATAATCTTGGGGAGACTTAAGCAGAAGATATGGTGAATAAAGTGAGGCAAAAAATCAGTGGCTGGAAGATGAGATTACTTTCTACCTGTGGCAAACTCATTCTGTTGCGGCATGTTATTTCCAACTTGATGATTCACATTTTTGTTGTTTTACAAGTGCCTCAAATTACCATATCAAAGATTCATAGATTGATGAGTTCTTTCTTTTGGAGAGAGTCTGATAGGCGGGATAAAAGAAAATGGGTGGCATGGAAAAATATTTGCAAACCTGTAGAAGAAGGGGGGCTTGGGTTAAGGGCTCTTCAGAACGTTCAGAAAGCCTTACATATGCGGTTTGCTTGGAATCTTATTCAAGGTAATTCTTTATGGGCTAATTTTTTCTAAGCGAAATATGTGGGAACAAAGCCTTGGTGCCTAATACAGGCCTCTAAAGGGTTTAGATTTTGGCGTATGGTTGCAAATTGTGTTCCGTTGTTATTGGATAATTCTAAATGGAAGATTAGAGAATGTGAGATTTTTTTCTAGTATGATAAATGGAGGAAGAATGGTCCCCTTATTAATGAGATGCCCTTAGTGGGTTCACCCTTGCTTAAAATTAAAAATTGTCGGTTGTCGAAGAGTTGGGATATGGATCTGTTGGAGAGTTTAGTAGGGCAGGAGAAGGTGGATGAAATCTTAATGCTTTATCATGAACTAATTCTGGGAAGGATGTTCTGGTGTGGACTCCTACGGAGACAAGTATGTTTTCTACCAAATCTGCATGGAATTGTATTCGTGCTAGAGGAGATACTCTTGATTGGCATGTTTGGATTTGGCATAAAAACTTGCCTCTAAAAATGTCTATACATTTTTGGAGGGTGTGGCATATGGCCCTGAGTGTGGATGACATGTTGAGATGTATTGGTATTCCCCTTGCTTCTAAATGTGATTGTTGTAATGTTGGTCATATTGAAGACATGAACCACGTGCTCTTTGAGGATGATTTTTCTCAAAAAGTATGGTCCTTTTTTGGCACTCTTTTTGGTATTTCTACTAGTAGATCGTGGAAACAGAATGCTAGAATTTGGTGCAGGCGTGCTAGTTCCTCTTCGCAGGTGGCCTTTATTGTTGGCATCATTCCCATCATCGTTACTTGGCGACTATGGAAGAAGAGGTGTCTTGCTCAGATGGAAGGTATTCTAGAATCTCATAAAACTGTTGTTCATTCTATTTGTGTGTGGCTAGGAACTCTTTGTCAGGAGGCTAAGCAAAACAAGAGATTGTCTTGCAGGGATGGCATAATCCTTGAGGCCCTGCGGATAAATCCAGTGGTCCTGAAAGATCCATGTTGCAAAGTGGTAAGGTTGTTTAAGCCGCAGTTGGGGTGGTACAAATTGAACACGGATGGCAGTAGTATTAGTAATCCAGGTTCCTGTGGCATTGGCGGGGTTATTCGTAATGATTCAGGTGGTCATGTCCAGGCTTACGCCTCTCATATTGGCTTCGGTTCTAATACTAAAGTGAAACTCATGGCACTCCTTCAAGGTTTGAAAATTTGCAAATCTCTGAATATCTCTAATGTGCTAGTTGAAATGGATTCTATGGTGCTCTCTTGGTGGCTCAAAGGGAGATGTGATGTGTGGTACCTAGAAGATTTCTGGCAGGAAATTGTTGATTTATCCCGCACAATTCATTGATGTTTTCAGCATGTTTTTCGTGAAGGTAATAGAGTGGCGGATTGGTTGGCCAAGCAAGGGGCCTCATGTGCTGAATTGGTTTATTTTAATAATTGCAATATGCCTCGGATTCTTCGAGGTCTGATTCGTTTTATTTTTTAGGCCTTTCCTTCTTTACGATGCTAGGCCGTCTGGTTTCTTTGCGGTGTTTCTTTTTTGCTTTTTGATCCATAGGCTTGTCATAGTTGTTTTTTTTCTTGTTTGCGGTTTTTTGGGGTTACCCATGGACCTTGATTTGTTGCCACGGTATTCATCCGCCACAAGTGAGGGCTCTTATTAATAAAGATGGGAGGGGTTCACTATTGGACATGTGACCTTCTGCTCTTTTAAAAAAAACACTACTACATAACACTTACTAATTAGATGATACATTCATACAAAATATTCAACTTATATTATATGCTCCTTTATACATTAATAACTTAATATCTTAGAGTATCAAAACATCAATAGTAATAATTTATACTATATAAAACTATTTGGGAAAAATGAATAAAAAAAAAAGTGAAAAAACATAACTTTATTTAACTGTTTGTTAGCTGAATTGGCACCTAATTCATGCGCACGTACACTAATCGGAGCCATTTCAAGCTTCAGTGAATTAGTACATATGCTGCATTGAAGCATATAATGGCACCGTTTGAGAATTAGTAGCACAACTAGTTCGATAAAAGATACGAGGGCATTGAGATACGCTTAATTTAAAAAATGTTTGGAGTCGAGAAATTCTTTGGAAAGTAAATAATAAGTAGAAAGGTACTTTAAAAAAAAAAAGAAAAAAAAAAGTAGAAAGGTACTTGGTTAGAAAGTTTTGACTTATTGGTTTGGTAGAAGTTAACTTCATTAGTTATCGCGTGCTTTCAGAAGTTGTGTAAGATGTTCTAACACTTTCGATATCTATAATAGTATCTAAGTTGACTTTTAGAACGGCATGTCGTGTTTAGGACTACAACTCGACCAAACCGGCTAGCATATTGGGCCGACCCGACCTGATCCGCGTAAGAGACGGTTCAACCCGACTTGATATCGGGTCACCGGTTTTAAAGAAGCGATGAATATGCCGAGATCGTCTATAGCTCTCATCCACTGTATACCCATCCCCACCCATCCGAGTACTCCACTGAGTACACATCGTCTCATGCCGCTCCAGTCAATCGGTTCCTTCAGAAGCCACGACGTTGCATATCTGTCTCCTTAGGTATGTGTCGGACTTCATCAGGTCTTGAGTCGGAGGGACCAAAGCGACGATCTTGGGCAAGATCTCTCCAGCCATTGATGGGCTCAGGCACTTAATCATGAACGAATGTAGACAAGCGATGATGAACAGAGGCGACGACAATGACGAACAGAGAGAAATCGGGAGGGATGGCAGCAAGAGGGTGAGATATTTGGGCAGAGGGTTGGCGGCTAGGGATTGAAATCCCTTGGGCTGTTAAAACATAGTCGGATCAATTTTACTTTTAGCGGGTTCAACCCGCAAGCTGCATTTCTCGGACGGGTCGGGTCGGGTCTCGAACGGATCGGATCATCAACTTTTTTGCACAGCTCTAGTCGTGTTCTTAATCCATTCCAAGTAGCTTATATCCAATTATGGAAAAAACACTCATTTGTGCAAAAAATTAGGTCAATTGTTCTTCTACCCCGATTAGCATTTGCAATTTAATGGATGATGTCAAGGATTTTGAAAAGCTTCGAAATTGGTATACGTTATAATTCTTTGATTTCTTTTAAGCTTTTATCTATCTTTGTACCTAATATTTTACTTGTTTTAGTTATTGACTTGTACGTGTAGGAACTTTCATTTTTATGTATAGAAATCATGGATGAATTCGGAAATTCTTTTGAATCCATTTTAGTTGTTGAAAATGATTAAGGTAAGTCGGCTTTTTACACTTCTTTTAATTTTTCAGGTTGTTGTTGTTGTTGTTTTTTTTTTTTTTTTTTTTTTAATTTTAATTTCATGTAATTCATTTGGTTTTAATTTGAATTGACAATTTCTTTGTTGCTACTTCTATCTCGTCTACCATGTAGATTGGAGATAAGGTTGTCTTAGAGTGAAGTTGCAGAATTTATTTTGGAGATTGGATATTGGGTCTTTGGACTTTATTTGTAATTTTGTTGCAGGCTACCACATAGTTATGGTTGGGTTAAATCATGTGTGCTTGACTTATTTGCTATTTGAGAACAAGTCTTTGCAATTTATTTTATTTTGTTTAAATTGTTGGTAGATAGATCATGTTATCTTGTTATTCTTTTATAAGTTTTGCTATTCATCATCTTACACACCACATACCACACTTTCTTTTTTTTTGGTTTTATTCAGTTAAACTAATTGAGTTCTTCTACTCATCATCTCTACACTACATACTTGCTAAGGAAAAAAAATACAAAAAATAAAAAATCATATGTGATGTGTGGTGTAGTGATAATGAATAGATTTTTTCTTCTTTTATATATTCTGGACCTTTGGTGGTTAGATTTGTACTTGTTGTAGTCCTGTTTGGATACAAAGATAGTTTCATCTCATTTCATCATTACAACTTTCTCAAATTCACGTATAAAATATAATAAATAATTCAAAATTTTTAAATTTTAAAATAATAATAATATTAAAAAATAATATTTTAATAATATTTGAGCATTCCAGGTGAATCCATATTTCTATGGACAAATGAATTCTTCCTATTTAGTCTAATTTTTACGGATTCCTAGAAATTTTGAAAGATTTGTTCCAAATAAGCTTCTTCGGTTCTTCCTATCGACAACATGTGTTTCACACTCTCCCACAGGGCATGCTGCGCCTCTACGGTTGTAAACTAGTCGAGATCAAGCAGGTAGTGGGTGGTCAAGCCTCATCTGTTTAATTTTTATTCGACTAAGAGTCGAGATCTAGTTTTTCATCGAGTTGGATTTTATATTTACGATTAACTCGATTAATATTCAAAGGAGTTTGAGCTTGTTGACGAGGCACTTCATTTAGATAAAATAAATTATTTATATTGGTATTTTAAAATTTTATCTAGAAATTTTGACGAACAAACTTTGACTTTTTACAAATATCTTTATAGTGTTGTATATGCATATATCAGTAATTATATTCATAAGGATTCAATTGAATATTTTTAAGATTGCTACTGTTCCTTAGAAATAAATAAATACAAAGTTATTCTAGTTTAGAAAGCTTCCACAAGTTAAGTTGAGCTTTGTAGGAGTTGTCTCGTTTAATAATCGATCATAATTTTATATTTTTAAATAATTTATTTAATAAATGAATCGAACCAAACTCAAATTTGACCAAACCGATTTTGAGCAGAAAAGCTTTGCTACAGTAAGTTAGTGTTGTGGGTCAAATTTGATAATTACTGTAGCATAGCCGGAAGAAATAAAAAATATTTTCTTTCTTACTTCCAACCATGATTTGGTTGCAACAGTTTTTTGAGAGTTATAATATTATTACTAATTAATATGTAATCAGTAGAATGGTAAA
The DNA here is from genome assembly GCA_003123785.1 of Pterocarya stenoptera. NCBI lineage: Eukaryota > Viridiplantae > Streptophyta > Magnoliopsida > Fagales > Juglandaceae > Pterocarya > Pterocarya stenoptera. The sequence goes on along the minus strand of QEOT01124280.1, from coordinate 262,294 downwards.
ATATAATAAAATTAAATAATTTTAAATTTTCAAAAAATAAATTAATATTATTTTATTATTATATAAATAATATATAGATAATCCAATGTGGGGATTAGATGTGAATGAAATAGACAAAGATAAATTCATGTCAAATTAGCTAAAACTTGGATTTGAGTTTAGCCATTCCAATGAAAGTGCTCTGAATATGGATTATAGGCAAAAGTCTCATCTTTTTACTTTTGTGTTTATATGGAGTAGGAATTCATAACCTTCCATTCATTACCCGGACTATGGTGGTTAATATTATCCGGTTAGCTTAGGACACAAGGGTGGGTGGTAGATGGATTAACAAATCAGTATTCAATAGTCTTAGAGCATTTAGATGGAACGATTAACCTATAGACGGAATTAAAATATCTTTTATATTATACTAGCATAACTTAAAAAATTATTGAATACTAATAGACAAGTAAAGTGACAAACGGAGAACGGGACCACCATTGGATCAAAGCCGACAGAGTAAGTTGTCGTAGATGTCCAATTCAGAAGCATTGAGTTTGGGTTCAAGTAAATCAGAGATTGATGATGCTTAGAACCATAACGATCTTTAAGTTTTTATATTAATGATTAGCCCTGTAACAATTGAATATTTGTAATGTTTTGCCTTAGTTCTATTTTGCTTTAGCCTGCATTTAGGTGTACTCAATTGTGTACTTCCTGTGTACTTTGGCTATGCCTATTTATTTGGAATAAATTCTCTTATTATCTATTAAAAAAAAAAAAAAAAGGATTCAGAGATAAATGGCCTTACAAATCAAGTATGTAATCTTCTATCAACAAAGAGACTTGAAGAGACAAACAATTCGAAGGGAGTAAGTAACAAATAATACTAAAAAAGCTCCTGCCAGACATTTAGATAACAATTGACTTAATGAAACCAAAGTCAGGCATAACAGATGCAGTTAAAGTGGCTCAGCTGGTTATCAAGTATGAAGAAGCAGTGTCTTGGGCAGCTATAGGGCCTCCCTCAAAAGTTTTTCAGTCAGAGCTTTGGGGAGCCCCATCACACTATCTGTTGTTCCAACCTGCACAGAATACCACCAATTACTATGTCTACCCAAGCATAGAAAAATGTCGGCAATTAGTGAACCAAAGCAAAGGAATTACAACTGTTCAGAGACAGTGTAATGGAGTTGAATTGGCAGCAAATGACTCATCCTTGATAAACCCAAAAAGCTAAGGACAGACTATTTGGACTCGTTGAAGCAACTTATCCAGGCAACCCCTCAGCCTGAGTTTAACGGCTTGAATTCAGGCATATGAGTAAGTTGCTCAGAATTATGATTGAATGGATAAGTTCTGATCAAGACCAACACTCTACCTAACTGAGACAGAAATTTACTCCCCTGATAAATTTGTTAAGAAACCTAAAGCAACAGCAATTTAGACACATTTCTTTTAGTTTCCAGGCTTTTAACCCCCCAACTTGCCAACCAAAACTAGCTCAACTTATATCTTCTTATAATTTATTACATAGGGTTGTGTTAATTTTATATGGCACCTCAGGTTAATGGGTGATGACATCGATTAAAGGATCAACAGCCATGCCAAAATGTTGCAAACTTCCAAGTTGTATTCCGAAGAAGTAAGCCATCTTTAAATAACAGCTTTATGCGCAAGATTACTTGGGAGGTCAATATATAAGAGGTTTGGGTGACAATGTCTCATCAACTGAATTGTGAATTCATGCAGGGAACCACAAATTGGGACATGATACTTGCTTGGCTAGCTCACCTACTCCATGTCTCCTATGTCAATGACCTAAGTTTTCGACTCTTTTAATGGTTAAACTAAGATTAGCAAACCAACCACTTGTTTGACGAAGGGCAGAATCAAAGGATGCTCTATGATCAGTCCTCCAGCAACATTAAGCACAATCCCCTCCTCAATCTGAGAAAGGAAAAAAAGAATGGTAGAGCAAAATATCTTGTATCTCATAAATGATGCAGAAGAAACCACCAATTTCAATGCAAGAAAAATATGATACCAGTTTCTCAATGATTTCATCTGGTATTTCATGGAAATAGATCTGCAGAGAATCACAACATTAAGTATCATTTATCAGCAAATGGATAATTAAAGATAATAACAAAGGATTGGGAACAGAAGAAATAAAATAAAATGAGATAAATTTCCAAATGGAATACTAAAAAGAAAATGTAAGTAAACAAATGAATCATTAAAAGAACAAAAAAAACAAAACTAGAATTTTTTTTTATCAATATAAACAAAATTAGAAACATAGAACTCTTTTAATAAAGCCTGGATTCCTTGACTTTCAATGTCATAGAATGAAACCTAAATGATGTGTAGCCATATGCAGCATGTATCAAGTGTATACACCAAAATATTTAAAATTCTACCGTTCAACTGAGGAGATCTCTTCTAACGCAACTTAAAGTACTCTAAGCGTAAAACTATATAATTATGGCAACTTAGCAAACAAAGAGCTTAGCAAGCAAAATAGAACCTGTAATGTAACACGAGCAATGATTTGGTGAAAAGGTGATCCTTATCTAATATTGTACAACACTAACTTTAAATTTTATATTCATTATTATTATTTTTTATTTAACAACGCAAAGGCTTAGCCCAAGTACACAGAATTTATAAAAGAGAAACACCTAGTTAGGAACACCAATTTCTATTATTATCCTATTTTTGTTCAGCATATGAAGTTCAAAATTATGATTACACAAAACATGCCAGAAGAGATTGTTTCAAATTTCAATAAAGTATCTTCTTAAGTTCATTGTCACAGGATATTCTAGTAGGCATCCTATGACCTTCCAAGTGCTCTTTTGTGGACCCACTAAATCAAGAGTTTGCTGGAGAGGTTTCCAGAGTAACCCCAAAATCGCAGCTGTATGGAAGATGATTCCTCTATGCCTCATGTGGTGTATTTGGCTTGAAATGAATGGCCAAAGTTTTGAAGACCAGGAACGCTCGTTGAAAGAGCTTAAGATGCTTCTAGGGGAACTTCCCCTTGAACTGTCCAAGGTGCACTTGTGGAAAACTCCTCGCTGAGGGCCTATGCACTACTGGGATTATTCTAATTTATATATTATTTTATAATATAATTATAACAATAACAAATTATAATAATTTGTCAGGACTTTGTTCTCGGACACCCGGTGCCAATAAAAAAAAAAGAGCTTAGATGCCTTTTCTTCCATACCTTATTTCTTTGGGCCTCTACTATTTTTCTTAATGGGGCTAATTTACATGATTTTCTTGTTTCCTTTTCTAGCTCCTAACTTGTAATTAGGTGTTCTCTTGTATGCGCCATGTTTATTAGGATATGCCTTACTAGTTATTTTAATAAAATTTTATTTTACTTGTAAAAAAATGGTATGATAACCATATAATGTCTTGAATGGAAAGATGTTCAAAAGGGGAAAAAAGCTCAGCAATAATTATAAAAAAGTTTCACAAATGAAGGAATAGAAGCATATGGTACCTCCACTCGGTCCCATTCTCCTTTTCTGAATCCTGTCTTAAGGTTTGTAACTAACACAGATCCAACTGTTGCCGCATGGCTCCCAGAATAGTCTGAAACCGTGTTGGTAAATCACCAGAGTTATGTGATAGGATAACAACAGTGAACTTTTTTTTT
>QEOT01124280.1:237588-256904 GCA_003123785.1 Pterocarya stenoptera | reverse complement strand
AAAAAAATAGTAGATAGCTGAGAGTAAAAAAAATACCATAATTGTAAACTCGTATCCCATCTCAGCTAATATTGTTCGACGTGCTATTGAAGATGATCCCAAAATTATCTGCACAACAGCCTATGTCAAGTCAAGCATTTTGGAAAAATTATTCATTTCAATGTTCATATTTCATCTGCACCTCACATTTCAGATGACTTCAGGCACACAATGTATTGTATACAAGAAATGAACGGAAGATTTCAGAATTGAGTTTCTCATTTCGTTTCCCGCTCTACCGAGCAATTAAAGAGAATTTTGATGGAGTGTTGAAACCTTCGTTCAATTCGAAGTTCACTAGTCCTTAAAAATCCAAACTTCAGGTGTTTTCACTTGATTATTATCTATTACTCTTCAAAATAAAAGCATATCTGAAATTCAAACCAAGTCGCAACGTTACAAGTAAAGAACTGTGGACACATAATGCGGGTCTCCTTGCACTAGCAGAAAACCTAATTGTCTAATACAAGCCCGTTTGGCTGCCGAGAAAAATGGAGAAGAAGAAAAGTGATAATTACCCAGTTCTGCCTCTCCATTACTCAAGTTAACTTACGCATACTACACGCATACAAAGCCATTACAACTTCCAAGAACCGAGTTGCTTGAGTTTTGTCAAGGAGGCTTACCTTGAACGGAGAAGTATTCGCTTCCATCTCCGTCCTGAAGATCGAACAGATGTACGAGGGGGACGCAGAGAGTACGGATGCAGCGAATATTAAAAATTTTGAAGTGTAAGATGCCCGTATTTGCCTCGCGATCAATAAATTAGGGCATGCAGTCCTCCGATTCGAAAATTGAGTCTGGCAGGAAAATCGATTCTTCTAATTTCATCTAGTATAATTATTATAATTTTTTAAAATTTTTATACAAAATTTAATAAATAATTTATTTTTTAAAATTTTAAAATAAAAATAATATTTCATTCAGCATTCAACAAAATATTTTATTACAGCTCATTTAAATTGCGTAACCAAATCCCCATATAAAATTTGAACCCAATTTGATATAATTCAAACCTCATATTTGACATTTAATATTAAAAGTTTTTTTAGGAGTGATTTAGCCACCAAAGATTTTTATAAAAATAAATTTATAAATTAATGTAATTTAATTTAATATGTTAGATTATAAAATTACAAATAATTTTTGAAAAAAAAAATTAAATGAACCCATGATTTTGCCTCTCAATCTTTCCTTGATACATTTTATTATATTTTTAATTTTTTTATTAAATGATTAAAGAACTTATTGTTAGTAAAGTCATGTATTTTCTTTAATAATTAAGGCCGTTAAAAAATTATTTAAAAGAAAATAAAAAGCAAAAACAAAAAATTTTGTACTAGCGATACACATAGTTTGTTACATTGAGTACTAAAAGTTTTGAGAAATATTTTGGTTACGAAAGAATTTAATAAAAGTAAACTTATAAGTTAGCTTGGTTTGATGTGATACGTTAGATTATAAAAATATTTTTATTACAGAGTAGATCTAACATATTATATAAAATTTTATTAATTTATGAATCTATTTTTATAAAATCTATTTATAATTATAACACTTCTCATAATTTTTCTCATTATCCACAGACCCGCTCGTAAAGAGCCTATGTAGTGGATATTGTCAACTCTCTCTTAAGACAAACTTTTTTTTTTACATTAACTTTTTTATTTATAACTCTCTCAAGACAAACTTGAATCATAATTTTTTTTATTTTTTTTTTATTTTTTGAAGATAACGAATTCTATATTGATAAAGTTAAACCAGAGTTCAAATACAAAATGAAGCTGATGAAAAAGAAGTGGTATAACCACTGATGCTAAGAGCATCCTTACTTAAGGCATGAGCAACATTTTTTTTTTTTTTTAATTTAGAATTATTTGCTCTAACAGTATGCCTTGCTGACCAAAAAGTAAAGAAGTTAAGAGTTGTTCTAGCGTCTGCGATCAGCTATCCTGCATAGGTGATAGACTCTGCTGTTGAATTGAGGCCTAATACTACTAGCAAAGAGTCTCCCTCCATGATGATATCTCTAAATCCAGAGGCATTGCAAAACAAAGATGCCTAAAGTGCAGCATAGGCTTTAGCTGTCAAGGGTCGAGGTACAAGTCATGATTCATCCTTAGAGTAGCTAGCACTCTTCCCTCCCATTCTCTTATTACTGCAGCAACTCCTACCTTGCATGAAACTTTGTCTATGACCACAACTCGATTCAGCTTCAGCTTTCCTTGAGGTGGGGCTTCCCAATGAGTGTGCTGCTGGCTATTGGATGACTGTGACCTCTTCTCCTGAGTGATCTGTTTTAGCTCCTCTACCATTTGGCTTGACTGCTGGGCAATGTTGGTTGGGTGTAAGAAGAGTCCCCTAAACACCATGTCATTCCTCCTTTTCCAAATGAGCCACGATGTGATTGCAAAGGACATCAGCTCCTCTAAATCCAGGCACTCAGCAAAACCTTCTACTAGCTCTGCAAAGTGAAGATAGAAAGGGCTTGCTTTCTGCAATTTTCTAATGCTCTGGCCCAAGTATCAATGGATTTAGGCTGCTGCTTGCATATTGAGCAAGTAGGATCTACAATGACCTTTCTCTTCATTAAATTGACTCGGATTGGTAAGGTATTGAGGCAAGCTCTCTAGAGAAAGGTTTTTGCTGCATTTGGAATGTTAAGATTCCAAAGTTTTGTTCAAGGGGTCTGTTAGGTGCTGGGGTTAGAAGGTTGTCCTAGCTTTTGAGTCTTCAGGTCAGTGAGTAGGTGATAGGCAGTCTTGACACTGAATTGTCCTAAGGTGGTGCATCTCCAAATTAGTCTGTCAGGTTTAAGGTATGGGCTTAAAGGTATTGCTTTGATTAGTTTTGCTTCCTCGTGAGTAAATATAGTTGTGACCAAGTCCTCTTTCCATAGGATTACTATTTTGTCAATGAGAAGAGAGGCTTTTGTGTTAACTTGTAGAAATCTCAGGGAACTTTGGGGTTTAAAGGTGGTCTGTCTAGGGAGCCATTTATGATTCCAGATTTCAGCTGTTTCACCATCTCCTATTCTCCAAATCAGTCTCTCAGTGAGCAAAGATCTAGCAGCTAAGAAACTTTGACATATCAGGCTTGTTTGGGATTGAGTTTGAAAGCTTAAAAAGTGCTTTTAACTATTTAAAAGCTCTTTTAAAGAAAAAATGATATGTTTGGTAAATTTATAAAAAGTGCTTTAAGCACCTAAAAAAGTTGAAAGTCTATTTTTTTAAAGAGCACCAAATTGAAGCTTTTATAGAAAAGCTCCTGCAGATAACTATATATTTTTAAAAAAAAATTAATGTAATTAACTTTAAAAGTGTTTTAGATACATGTTTATCAAACAGTAAACAACTTTTAAACTATAGAGCTTATTATTTAAGTTATAAGCTATAAGCCCTAAATCTATAAGTTATATTTCCTACCACAATCCCAAAAATGCACGTATTCTGGCCTAGTTTTGCAACCATAAATGATTTGGTATGAAAGTATTTCTCCTTTTAGCACCTGAGCGACAAGAGAGTCAGGGTTAGAGACTAATCTCCACCTTTATTTAGCTAGAAGGGCTAAATTAAAATTAGCAAAGTCCCTTAGGCCTAGACCACCTTGACATTTAGCTCTCTTCATTTTATTCCAGTGGACCCAGTGGATTTTTTGTTCCTGAGGATGCTGCCCCCACCAAAAATTCCTTACCATTTTGTTCAGTTCATGGACTAGCTACCTTGGTAACTTGAAGATCGCCATGCTATAGGTTGGGATAGCTTGAATGATGGCTTTGATGAGTACTTCTTTGCCTGCTTGGGAGAGGAACTTGTTCTTCCAATTTGTGATCATTGCCTGAACCTTGTCCAGAATACTCTTGAAAGAGTTAACTCGAGATCTCCCAATAAGTGCTGGTAGGCCTAGGTATTTCTCATAAGAGTTATTGCCCCTTATCCCTACAATGTTGGTGATGATTCATTTGGACTCCTCACTGGTATTTTTGCTGAAGTATATTAAAGTTTTCTTCTTGTTTAGTCTCTGACTTGAGGCAAGTTCATAGGATTCAAGCAAATAATATAGTCTGCTTCATTCAATAGAGTTGGCTTTGCAAAAGAGAAGGCTGTCATATGCAAAAAACAAAAAAAAAAACAAATAGTTAATGGAAAGTTTGTTCCTTCTTATAGATAACCCAGTGATGATCCCAAACCTCTCAGCCTTATTGAGCATGCAACTAAAGATCTCTGTGCACATGATAAACAGGTAAGGGGACAGTGGATCCCCTTGCCTAAGTCCTCTTGTGGGTTGGAAGCTATCTTGAGGAACACCATTAAGAATGAGGGAATAGGAAACTGTCCATACACATCTCATTATCAAGTCCACCCAGTTTTGATCAAAACCAAACTGCTCCAGAACAGATTTCAAAAAAAGGTCATTCTATCTTGTCATAGGCCTTACTCATGTCGAGTTTGCGGGCCACAAAGCCATCCATTCCCTTTAGTCTAGCCTTCATTGTGTGTAGAGACTCGAAAGCCACTATGATGTTGTCTGTTATCAACCTACAGGGACAAAGGTTGTCTGAGTGGGGGATATTATCTTTGTTAGGACACACTTTAGTCTATTAGCCAAAGTCTTTGCAATGATTTTGTAAAAAACATTGCAAAGGCTTATGGGCCTTAAGTCAGTCACTTGTGAGGGGGAAGGTTTTTTGGGAATCAAAGCAATGTTGGTTTCATTCAGGGCATTAGTTCATTTGCCTCCATTAAGTGCTTCTAGCACTGCTTGAGTGACTCTAGTTTTCACTATGGACCAATATTTTTGATAAAACACTGTCGAGAATCCATCTGGGTCAAGTGATCCCAGTGGATTTATACTGAGCAATGCCTCTTTGACTTCAGGCTTTGTGAAGGGTTAGGAGAGGGTGAGGTTCATTTCTGTGGTGAGTTTTCTGGGCAAAGTGATAAGCACTCAGCAATTCCAGTGGGCCTCTAGGAGGTGAATGAGTTTTTGAAAAAATTCTGAAAAATCTGACTTATGTCCTTTTGGCTTGTGAACTCGTGTAGACTCATCTCTGATCTTAGTGATGGTGTTTTGCTTCCTTCTTTGATTTGCACATTTATGGAAGAAAGCTGTGTTCTTGTCCCCTTCTCTTAACCAGTTTTGTTTAGCTCTTTGTTGTCATTTTGTGTTTTCTGCCTCAAGCAGTAAGTCTACTTCTTTCTGTAGAACTCGAATTTCATCATACAATTGGCCCTCATTAATGTCTTTAAGAAAGTTAAGCATCTCAATTTTGGCTTTCAAGATTTCCCCATGGCTTTTGTGCATATCCCTGCTCCACCTTTTCAGGCCTTCTTGACAGTTCTCAGGCCAATGAGGGTGTTCTGCAGAGGGTCTGCCTGTTCTAGGTGGCAATCCCATGATTGTTTGATCAAAGCGTCACATCCCTCCTTGCTGCTCCAATTAGCTTTATACCTGAATATTCTTTCTTGTCTCTTCCTAGCAAACTTTTTTTGGATTTGGATAAGAAGGGGCCTGTGGTCTGAGGTGGCAGCTGCCGGGTGTTGAACTGATTGATCTTCAAACTTAGCAATCCAATTAGAGTTTCCTAAGGATTTGTCTAGCTTTTCTTTTGTGAAAGACTCTCCCTCTCTATTATTCGCGCAGGTAAAGCTGTCTCCTTTATAACCAAGGTCATTGAGATCACAGTAATCTAAAGTCTTCCTGAAGTCTAAGATCTATCTGTAAGGTCTAATTGCTAAACTTGTGGACACATAATGCGGGTCTCCTTGCACTAGCAAAAAACCTAATGGTCTAATACAAGCTCGTTTGGCTGCCGAGAAAAATGGAGAAGAAGAAGAGTGATAATTACCCAGTTCTGCCTCTCCATTACTCGAGTTAACTTACACATACTACACGCATACAAAGTCATTCCTACTTCCAAGAACCGAGTTGTTTGAGTTTTGTCAAGGAGGCTTACCTTGAACGAAGAAGTATTCGCTTCCATCTCCGTCCTGAAGATTGAACATATGTACGAGGGGGAAGCAGAGAGTACGAATGAAGCGAATATTAAAAATTTTGAAGTGTAAGATGGGTATGTTGGCCTTGCGATCAATAAATTAGGGCATGCAATCCTCCGATTAGAAAATTGAGTTTGGCAGGAAAATCGATTCATCTCATCTCATATAATTATTATAATTTTTTTAAACTTCTACACAAAATATAATAAACAATTCAACTTTTTCAAATTTCAAAATAAACATAATATTAAAAAATAATATTATAATAATATTTTGTTCAACTTTCAACAAAACATCTCATTTCATCTCATCTGAAATACATAACCAAAGTCCTCGTATAAAATTTGAACTCAATTTGCTATAATTCAAACCTGATATTTGACATTCAATATTAAAAGTTTTTTTAGGAGTGATTTAGCCACCAAAATTTTTTATAAAAATAAATTTATAAATTAATGTAATTAATTTAATATGTTAGATCATAAAATTACTAATAATTTTTTGAAAGGAAAATATTAAATGCATCCATGATTTTGCCTCTCAATCTCACCGTTCATACATTTTATTATATTTTTTAATTTTTTTATTAAATGATCAAAGAACTGATTGTTAGTAAAGTTATGTATTTTTTTTAATAATTAAGGATATTAAAAAATATTTAAAACAAAATAAAAAACAAAAACAAAAAATTTTGTGCTAGCGATACACATAGTTTGTTACATTGAGTACTAAAAGTTTTGAGAAATATTTTAGTTACGAAAGAATTTAATAAAAGTAAACTTATAAGTTGGTTTGGTTTGATGTGATACGTCAGGTTATAAAATTATTTTTATTACAGAGTATATCTAACATATTATATAAAATCTTATTAATTTATGAATTTACTTTTATAAAATCTATTTATAATTATAATACTTCTCATAATTTTTCTCATTATCCGCAGACCCTCTCGTAAAGAGCCTATGTAGTCGATATTGTAAACTCTCTCTTAAGACGAACTTTTTTTTTTACAGTAACTTTTTTATTTATAACTCTCTTAAGACAAACATGAATCATAACTTGACGTTAATTAAAATGTATAATTTAAGGCAACAAAAAAAAAACTTGACATGGCAATATTTCTTCACGTATATACATACCAAAATGCTGATGTTATTATTTGTACATGCTTTTCGTAATGTTAATCATGTAATATCAAATTATCATATCTATTTGTTTTTTTTAAAGAAAAGTATATCTGCCATTAATCAATAAATGTTACATAATCTTTCATTTAAAACAAAACTATCAATAACATTAGGACCTCTTCAATCCAACATTGATCCCTGTTAACATCGTGTTTCGCATACCCTTGGGTCAAGCTCCAACAACTCAGGTCTTTTACAACGAGTCATGTTGTAACTCCCCACCTAATTAACCCTAGTGATTAACCCTTAAACACTTTAGACTAGATTTTTATTTTGGGTTATTGCTTACATTAAGGTTGATAGAGAGGTTAGCCTTAATTGTGGCACTTAGTACCATTAACTAAGGATTAGAGAAGTAAGTCCATTAGTGATTTTGGTGAGACTTTTTAAAATTTTAGAGCATTCATAAGCCTAGCCCAAGAAGCCTTGAACCAAGCCCATAGGGAATTCAAGACTTAGTAGTTAGCATTGGCCCAAGCTTAAGGAACGTATAAGGTCTTTGGACCAAACTTGATGTAGAATGGACTCATGACCCAATTAGGCCAAGTTAAACATTTTCAAGCCCATCTTAGTGGATCTTGAGGTTTCCTTTCCACACTAAAAATCTGGAAATGTGGCCCCTCTCATTCAAGCCCAAGAGCCCATAAACCATGAACCCACACACTTGGCCATTTTTAAAGCCCACAAGGCCCAAAGCCATGTTTGAGTTATTTCAACATTCAAGACCAAAAGTCTAATACACCATACCATTGATTTCCTTAAGCCCAAATCATACTTTAAGTACCCAAATAAAGTTTTGAAAATTGACTAAGACCATTAACCATCATACTTGAGGTTAGTGAACTTTAAACCATGCTTTAAAACTTAATTTTGTTTAATCTTTTCTTAAACCTTTTAATTTTAATTTTCTTGAATTATTACTTCATTACATCATACTTAGACTTTACTAATACCCTAGATAAACCTCCCCACATGTCATTAAGAAAAATGACATATCAAACCCAAACCTTGCATCAATCAGCTTTGTGTATTGTCCTTTGTATACTTGGACTGTTTTGCCCTTTAGTCTAATATTTTGTAACTTGATGTAACACCCCGTATTTTAGTGTATTTTAATAAATGATTATTTTAAATAATTTAAAGATTGATTCTCTGGTTTTAGAATTTTGGGAGTTTTATTATATTATTTTATAATATTTTAAGTTGTGAAAATTATTTTTATTGGGCTTTTTTATTATTAATTATTGTTCTGGATTTAAATTGATCTTTAATTTAAATTGGGTTGTCTATGGGTTTTAAAATTATTATTGTTTTATTAAAGCATTTCACTGCGTTTGATTAATTTTAATTTAGTGTTATGCAATTTAATTGCTTTTTATTTTAAAGAATGTTATTGCTGGAGTTTAATATTTTACTTTAACTAGCTTTAAGTTTAAACTGATTTATTTAATTTACTACTTTAAAAATAGTTATTTTGATGATCAGTTGTGACTCAAAAGTTGTGAGGATTAGACCTCATTTCTTTTCTCCATCTTTTCTTTTCCTTTTTTCTTTTTCTCTTCCTTTTCTTTTCTTTTTCTTCTTTTCCTTCTTCCTTTCCCGTTCGGCCCCTCTCTCCAGTTCGACCCTCTCTCTCTCCTCTCCCCCGTGCGTCTGGGCTTCTCTCCACCCAGCCGTTCGTGGCCCTCACCTCCGGCACCACTTGGTTCCTCAGCTGCCGGCAAGTCAACCCCACCATTTTCAGGCCGGCTAGTGCCGCCGCGAGCCGTGCGAAGCCGTGGGCTTCTTCTCCCCGTTCCGCCGCCGTCCGGCCACCATTGGCCACCATTTCTTCACCACTTCATCACTGGCCTCTTGCCGTCCTAACCCACCCATTTTCGGCTCCGATCCGCCGCCGGAGCCACCTCCATGAGCTCAAGCTCTGATTTCACCTTTTTGGCCTTTTATCGCCGTTTCGGCCTCCACCCACGGCTAACCGTTGCTTCCACTAGCTTCACCACCTCTCATAGGCCCTACCCTATCAATTTCAAGTCTTCGTTTGACTCCGTTGAAATTTGGGTATATTGTGCATTTCGGCCACAGTGTTTTTACACTGTGGAGTTGCTGTTTTGGCGCTTCCAGCTCCTCTGTGATAGGTCGATTTCATAGCATTGTGCACGCATGCGTGGGTGTGTGCATTGAGAAACTGTGTTTAAGGCTTTTCGGGTGCGTGTGTATCACCCCCAAGCCGAGATGGGGTATTATCTCGATGGAGCTCCTCTGGACACTCGGGAGCGGAATATACTGAGTGTCGTCCCCTGGAGCTGTTGCCCGGGACTTGGACAGGATGGTAGCGCTCTCGATCCAACTTTGTAACTCCTAGGACTGGCGAGGGTCAGAGGATGCTTGGCTATGTACGCAGTGGGCGCAGAACTGGGCATCACTCAATATCACTCGCACGGTCGTTACCCGTGGGGTGAAGAAGAGAGCCAAAGTATGTGGATGGTCCCTAGGGGAGGCCATGGTGCATACTACTAAAACTGAAATTAATAGAATTATTTCTGGATTTAGTTTTATGCCAAATGATGATTTTTGGCCTGTGTGAAAAAATTGTAATTTTTGAAAAATTGTGTTTTTCTCGGGTTTGCGCTTTGGTCATCATGTACACGCATGGAGTTAGTTGTTTTAATATATTTATTGTCTTGGAGCATTTTGGGTTTTACTTACCTGCGGTACCATCTTTTTGGTACTGTAGATTTTGATGCAGGTTTTGATGAGGCTGAGCCCGAGGATGCGGATCTGCCTGAGGAGTAGGGACATTGGCTATTTTTGTATTTGAAGATTATCGTTTGCTTATGCTTATTGTATTTTATTTGATTTGATGTTGATTTGTAAACAAAAATCGTATTATGTTGACATGTGGATTCTCAGTACTTTTATATTTATATTAAAAAATTCTGGTACTTAGTTGACTTATTTATTTATCCGCTGCGTTTTGTTGTGTACTGTTTGCATGTTGCACACACTTGAGCACTCATTGTTGGGATGCGTGACCTATGTTGTCATCATCCTGACGTCACGATTCCTGTGTTGTTTTGTATGTGGGAGTTGGGGCGTCACACTTGACCCCAAGGATAGTAATATGATCTTTAAACACCTAATGAGACCTATTCAAACCCAGTTTGAGCCTTGGACAAAATTGGTTATACAAACCAACTCAAATGACCAAACCGAGTGCACCTTGGTCTAATTTGTGTAGGAATCGATTGGGTTAGAATTTAACCAATCATCTGCCATAGTTGAGCCACCACCCCACGCCACCTCCTTCACCACCCAATCCCCAAAAGGTCCCATGACCATCATGAAGAATTTGACTTAGTTTTTTCCACCCAAGATCATCCAAAATCGAAGTTCAAAAATCTGCCAAATAAAACCACCTATACCTCCGGTTTGCAAGGGTGGTTAAGTGACTTCCTGTCACCTAAACCATGGCCCACGACCTGGGCAACTCCACAAGGCCATGATGGCTACATGATGGAAGAAATCAGGGTGGTTTCAAGCAACTATTCCCCTTGCACAAGATGACTCAAAGTCTTGGAAGCAAGCTGGAAAAATTTTAGACTTATGCACATCCCACTTCACCCAATCACCAAGCACCAATGCTAATGTCCCCTCCCCTCTTAAACCCTATAAATACCTCCCTCATTTCCTCCACATCTCAGCTCCAGACTTCCTCTTGAATCTTGAAAATATTTCTCCCCCTTAGTGAGCAATAGAGTGAAACAGAGTGAGTTTTTGTGAGTTCTTGAGTGTTCTTGAGCAAGACTGTCTAGAGTGCTTGGAAGGCTATGAGATTTTTAATTTTTCTTACTCTTGATCTTAGTTAGTATTTAAAACTTTGTTTCCTAGTGTTGGTATTAAATTTGATTGAGTTTTGAGAAGGTTATCATGCTTAGTTCCAAATCGGGTCATTTAAAGGATGGTTTGAATGTTTAAATGTTTTTAAGTGAAGATTTAGCTATGACATGTCTTAAGCAGATTTGATATGATTTATTAATGTCTTAGAATGATTATGGAAGGTTTTGATTGTGAATAAAAATATGTCATGATAGGTTTTAAATCTATCTTGTTTTGATCATCAAGTATGAATTGATTTTGAATAAAGTGAAGATTAAGGATATTTTAGCCATGATTAAGTGTTGGACTGAACTTGATTATCCAAGAATTAGCCTTCATTATATCATTAAATATGTTAGTGATCAATGAAAATCTCATATGCATGCATTCATAGGGATCAATAGTTGAAAACATACTTAGACATCAACTAGGATGCATGCCATGGATTGGGATTGTTTGGACATGTTCCACTTTGAATTTTGAAAATCCAAGTTTATAGACGGTTTTATAATATCAAAAATATGAAGTCTATAAAATTTGGTTAAATTTAGAGTTCGTTTACAAAGCAAAAGTTTAGGGCCTAAATGGTAATTTTTGAAAGCTTAGGAGTATTTTTGTAAATATCGAATTTTTGAAACCTTTGATTTTGAACCTCAACCATAGAATATTAACCTTAAATTAGTATACACATGATTTACGCAGCTACAACGTTATTTTTTAATTTCTCCGAAAGTTTGTAAGTTGGCCTCTAACTTACATCTTGATAGATTTATGAATTATTGATAATGTTTCATTTATATTTCAATTATCATTTTAAACATGGGGAGGGTGCATATAGTCTTTTTTGTAAAATCCATATTTCTCTTTTTTGTGTCTGCTGTCAGACTCTCTTTAATATAGCGTGGCCTTGTGTTGGCTTCATAATTGTGGCGTGTGACTTAATTAGCAGCGCCATTAATGTGCAGTGGTTCCCTAACCCCCAATCCGATTTATACAAGTCGTTGATGGTCTGATGCAATTGAGGGTCTTCCATGTTTCTCGTGTAACCTGTGTACATTTTGTTCTCGAGGGTGGCCGCAGTTGTGTCAAGTCGAGCTGTCTTGTTGACTAGTTGACACTTTTCCCTGGTTAACATTTCATTCCTTGCTCGGATAAGAAACCCCTTGGGCTGGACTTCTGGGCCGAGACTCTGTGGGCTTTTCCTAAGGAGAAAATTCCCCTTACAATCCTCTTGCTTTTGTAATGCTAACTTGGCTAGCCGATGTGCAACAGTATTCCCTTCCCTGTATGTGAACCTCAAGCTCCACCCAGATGAATTCCTAAACACTATCTTCAGATCTTCAATTATTTGCCCATACCAAGCCAAACACAAATCATTACTTTGAACTACCTTGATTACCATGAGAGCATCTCCTTCGAATATTGCTTGTCCAAAACCCAGATCAGAACAAAACTTAACTGCCTTCCACAAAGCCATACACTCAACAATAATTGGTTAATCCACAATTGATTTTTGGAAGCATGTTGTTGCCATTACCTGCCCATTCCAATCTCTTATTACCACCTCAATCCAACTTTTTGACTTACATTGTCTACAACTGCATCAAAACTCACCTTCACCTTCCCTCTATCTAGAGCTAGCCACTGATTCATTACTACAATAAATCGAATCCTGCCTGTACTTTCCTCTTGTAATTGAGCCTCCTTGAAAACTTCCACACTGGTCACTGTAGTTTCTACAACCAATCTTGGACTAGCAAATTCTGATTCAAAGATAAATCTGTTCCTTCTGAACCAAATCCCTTTCATGATCGTCCCCACTACTTCTAGCTATTGTCTATTACATCTTCTGCTTAAAGACCTCCATAACTACATAAAGTCATGTTCTCCACTTGAGCGTTTTTTAAGAAGGCTTCCTTTTGCTACCCATTCATCTTCCACCAAACATATGAGACATGATGGTGTATCAACCACCTGTCTTCTAAATAAATTTTGTCTAGTAGGTAAAATATTGTTGCGAGCTTTCCATAAGAAAAATCTTACTGACCCCTACACCTCCAGCTCCCAAATCTGCTTCCATACACCAGCTTCCACGTTAGCTCTTGAAGACTCTCCTTCAATATTCTTCTTAAGAGTTTGTGCCAAGTGATAGGCACTCTTAACTGTTACTGGCTTGCTTATCTTCTCCCCCCATTCTATTAATAGGCATGTTACAAATAAGATCCATCTCATCCTTCTCAAAAATCTCAGACATAAGAGTCACATTCCAATCCTTTGTTTCATCCAAAAATTAGCTTGCTAACAGTAGCTGTAGGTTCCAAAACCTTAATGGGGGATTGAATTTTGAAAGAGGACTCCTTTGGAATCCACCTATGTTGCCATAATTTAATGTTCTTTTCATCCCTAACTCTCCATATCAGTCCCTCCCTTAGTAGACCCACTGCAGAGCACATACTCTTCCATATAAAAGAAGATGACTGCCCTCTCTTTGCTTCCAGTATGCTAGAGTGCTTAAAATACTTGCTTTTGAACACCCTAGCTACCAATGAGTTGGGATATTGTAGCAACTTCCAACACTGTTTTGTCAATAAAAGCTGTATTGAAGTCCTCAATATCTCAAAAGCCTAGTCCTCCCCCAAATTTAGATTTCCCCAACTAACTCCACTTTCTCCAATGGATTCCTCTTTCTCTATTTTTGTTTCCCCACCAGAACCTAGCAATGATGGCTGCCATATCTTAACACAACTTCCTTGGTAGTACGAATACACTCATGGTGTATGTAGGTATTACCTATAATACTACCTTGATTAATACCTCTTTTCCACCTTTAGATAAGAAATTATTGTTCTAGCTTTGGATTTTTTTTTCCATATCCTTTCCTTTGTGCCTTGAAAAGTTTGATACTTGGATTTACCAACCACAGCTGGTAGTTCCAAGTACTTGTCATATCCTCCCTTTTCCTCCACACCCACTGCATCAGTGATTAATTTCCTTAAGCTAGCTTCTATATTAGAGCTAAAAATGGTGATCTTTTGTTTATTAAGAGATTGACCCGAGGCCCTTTCATACATTTGCAAAATTGCCTGAAGTCTTAGCCATTCCTCTTTCTAAGTTCTACAAAAAATAACACTACCATAAGCAGATAACAAGTGATTTATACATGGACCACCCCTAGCCACTGACACCTTTTTTATATCTCCTCTACTCTCTGCTTGCTTTAGTAAAGAACTCAACCATTTTGCACAAATAATAAATAGATATGGTGAAAGGGGATCTTCTTGTCTGATTCTTCTAGTTGGATAAAAGCAATCATTCGGGTGGCCATTAACAAGGACAGAATATGTAACTGAAGAGATACAACTCATCACTAATCTTCTCCACTTAGTATCAAATCCCAACTTTTCCATAATTGCATTATGATAGTCCCACTCTAATCTATTATAAGCCTTTGACATATCTAACTTCAAAACCATGCAACCTGATCCTGCTCTATGTTTGTTCTTTATTGTATGCAACACTTCATAAGCTACCATGATATTGTCTAAAATAACCTCTGTGGTATAAAACCACTTTGGTTGCTGGATATGGATCACTAGCAGGACCTTTTTAAGCCTATTGACAAGTACTTTTGAAATGCTTTTGTAGGAAATATTATAAAGACTTTAGGCCGATAATCATAAACAGAGTTGGGACTACTCACTATAGGAATTAAGGCAATGTGAGTATGATTTACATCATGAGGACATATTCATACTTGAAAAAATCACCAACAATTTTACATACCTCTTCTCCTATTATTTCCCAATGGTTTTGGAAGAAACCAGCTCCAAATCCATCAAGTCCAAGTGACTTCAATTATGACATCTGGTGTAGTGCACTATGGATTTCTTCCCTTGTAATATCCTTACACAAAGCATTATTCATCTCTTTAGTAACTAAGCCTTTCACAAAATTCAGACAAGTTGTAAGATCATCCTGTGAAGGGGAGGTTGATGAATATATTAATTGGAAATGCTGCTGGAAAGCTTGTGCTATCTCCTGTTGATTTTTCTTCGTTAGTCCATTTGAATCTTTAACTCTATGAATAAAATTCTTCCTTCTCCTTTGGTTTGCACAAGCATGAAAGTATTTGGTATTACGATCTCCCATACTATACCAGTGCTTTTTTGCTCTTTGTCTCCACTTCATGTCCTCTTGCTCAAGCATAACATTAACTTCCTTCTGAACTCTTTTCATTGCTTCCCAGTCCACTTTTCTCTCACTCTCTTGCAGCTGTTTAAGCATATGTGTCTTTTCAATGAGTATCTTATGTCTATTTTAAAACTATGTTCTCCTCCAGGTAGACAGTACATTTCTGCACTTCGCCAACCCATACTACACTGTTACCATAGAATTATCCATTCTTCCATTTGTTTGCCACCTTCTTTTCTCAAATTTTGACACTCCTCCTACAAACCCCATCTATTATCATATTTAAACATGTTCTTCCTCCTTGTCATGCTATATCTGTCATGTGTAGCAGTCATCAACAAAGGCTTGTGGTCTAATGTCATAGCAACCAGACCCTCGACCTTGATCTCAAAGAATTTTTCAGCCCATATTTGGTTAGCTATCACCCTATCCAATCTTTCTCTAGTCAATGTCTCATCCCCATGAAAGTTACACCATTTAACACTTCCCCCCCCCCCCCCAAACATCCCAAATCATGGAGATCACCCTTCTCTAGGGCTTCCCTAAATGCCTCCATCCGAGATTCCCCCTAGGTCTACCTCCAAGTTTTTCATCATGCGACACTATTTCATTAAAATCCCCTATAACACACCAACCAACATCAATTGGGAGTTTGAATAATACTAACTTATCCCATACTTCTCTCATTTTCCCTACCTCTGATGACCACAGAATCATGTAAATAGCCATTGCAAACCTGCAACATCATCTACTACTCAAGCATTTAAATGCCTTTGAGAGTAATTGTAAATTTTCATATACATCTCTCTATTCCAAAGTAATAGCATGCCTCTACTTCTACCCACTGGCTCCATTGTAAAACAACAATCATATCCTAATCTTCTCTTCAAGAACTCCAACTTACTTTTCCTCATTTTAGTCTCCATTAAAATGACCATTAATGGAACAACATTTTTCTCATGAGAAATTATATTTGCAGTTATAGAGTGTGCAAATGCCGTGCACTCGATCCTTTTGAAAAAAGTGAGTAATTATAAGATCTACTTAAAAAAAACTAATTTTTTAATTGTAAACTCCACTCTTTTTTTAAAGCACAATCTATTACTGAATCTAATATTATTCTATTCTCATTCCTAATGCTACTTTCAACAGCTACACAGAGAAAAAGAAAATCCAAGCTTCCCTATATAAATATATACATATATATATACATATATATATAACAGCTAGCTAGATAAGACATCATTTAATTATTTCCAACTTCCAAGTATTATTCACCGTAAAATTTTGGAGTAATTTTTCATAATCTAAAATTATATTTCTTTAGTTTTATGAATAAAATCACGAAATGGATTTATTTTATTGATCTATTTTATTGATCTATATATATATTGATTCTTCGTTTACAAGGATTGAGGTCAGAAGACGTTGCTAAAACAGATCCCTAAGCAATAGAGATCCTTATTTTTTAGGGTTAATGACACTTTGTTCTCTCGAACTTTCACTTAATTCACAATGTGCCTCCGAAAGTACTACTAATTGTATCAAAGTAGACCCTCAAACTTTCAAAACTTCCCAATCACTCCTCCCTTCCGTTTACCAACAATGTTAAATCTAGCAGAAATTCACTGTAAAGATATAATTTTTATCTAATTTATTATCATTGACCATATAAAATATAAAATAATATATGATATCAATTAATAATAAATCATTAATCATTAACCATATATAAAATTATTTTATACCTAAGTTGTAAGCAAGTATGAATAATTTATTTACACAATAAAATTATTTTATATTCATTAACCCTATAAAATTAATAAAAAAAGTATTTAATGATTTATAATTTATTATTAATTGATAGCATATATTATTTTATATTTTATATGGTCAATGATAATAAATTAAATGAAAAATATATCTTTACAGTGAATGTTATGCACATGAGCAACACGTGCAGTAAATTTTCGTTAGATTTAACGCTACTGGTAAACGGAATGGGGGGATTGGAAAGTTTTGAAAGTTTAAGGGTCTACTTTGATGTAATTAATAGTTTCGGATGTACATTATGAATTGAATGAAAGTTCAAAGGGACAAAGTATAACTAACTTTATTTTTTATTTATTTTATTGACTAAAAATAAATGTAAGAACGGAGAGTATACATCATACATGCATGGTGGGGCTGGCCGTTTGTTTCTTTAGAGAGATAAAAAAAAACGATTCTCGTTGGCCGTGCATGAGTGCGTACACATATATTTATAGGCCAGTCGCTGCTGCTCATGAGTTTGTCTCAATAAAATTATATTTGTTTTCTTTCAAATATTTTTAAATATCTTTAAATATTTAAAAAAGAAAAAGCATATCCTACTTCACCATTAATAGTTACTTTCTTAATCATTAAAATTAAAATAAAAGAATAGTATCTTTGAAGAGGGAAACTCAAGGACCAAATATCATTTTCCGTATTTATATTACTAACCTACTAATTATTTAATGTCGCATTATAGCTGTGATCACGAGAGAATAATATCGGTGATTAAAAAGATATTACCACACTTTAATTAGTTAATTTTTTGTTTTGATAACTGAAACTTAATTAGTTAATTTTGGAAAAGGATATTATGCAGATTTCTCGGGTCAAATTATAATGAGAAGAGTTTTCAATTTATTTTTGAAACATTGACATAGATTTTGAGACTCTGTAGCAATGAACAATAATATATATATTACTACTTACCCTCCGTACATTTTTTTTTCATCGGACAAAGTATATATCATGATTCTTAATTGTTTTTTGAAGTGAAACTGTCATCTTTTATTCATCAGAGAAACTTACATCCATAACTGAAAATATTATGGAATGTCTCCATATCAAACATGACATCATAAACTAAAATAATGGATATGGAGCTCTACAGTACATTATTTTCTTTTGTAACTAGTCTAGTCTTCACTATTACTTATACTCTTTATAAATAAACATTCAAGAGACAACACTCTCTTTCTAAACAGAAACTCAATTATTAAATTAAACATATAAATGTAAGCGAAGCAAATCTAGGGAATGTAATTCACTTTACAAAATAGCATATATTCATGTAATTCATAGCATATATATAGTAATTCACTTTACATTGTACGTACGTACGTACGAGCTTTATACATGCAAACGAAGCAAATATGTAACATTGTAGAAACAGACAAACTAGACATCTAATCACATCTTATTCTTGGATTACTACTAGCTACATGAAATCGGTTTATTTGTTATTTGTTATTTCCTATGAAAATAACTATTTCTTATTAAAATGAGTCTATTCTCATCACAAATAGTTATTTTCGTCGCAAATAGTCTATTATAATTCGTCTCTGTATAATATATGAGTTTTTTTTTTAATTTTTTTTGGGTATAAGTATTTGCATAGGAAGTTGTTGAAACGTAACATGTAGTCCCATTTTTTGCATATTGTAGATAGCTTCTTTTATGGAGCCCCTTCAGCCTGCGACAAAGTGAGAAAAAGAAAACTATAAAATCCAGTAAATTATATATATCATTCAGAATGTAGATTCAAGATTCAAACTCATAGCCTCTGCTATTACGTCCATATGAATCACTTATGCTAAAAGTCTGAATTATTCTTGAGAAAAGTTAGATTTTAATATTTCCATTATATCTTAACATGAATGATCCGCAACTGATGCATGAAAGATAATGTGAAAGTGAATATATTAGGGATAATCAAAGGAGAAAATATCTTCTAAGTCTTTGCCCAAACTTTAAGATCTTAAGTAAAAAAGATATATAGACATATGAAGTGAATCTTACCATAATTATTGCTATCCACGTGAATTTTCTCGAATAGCATTAAAAACTCAATGAATGTTGTAGGACCTACTACATTTGTCTAATATCTCTCATTTTAGCTCCTCAAATGCATACAAAAACTTCAAGAAATCTAGATCCTTGTAGGCTAATTAAGAGATATGGAGCCATTAATTATTCTCATAAACAAAACAAAAAA
>QEOT01124280.1:76459-237147 GCA_003123785.1 Pterocarya stenoptera | reverse complement strand
AAAAAAAAAAAAACAAAAAAAAACTTGCAATATTCTTCCATGAATACCCGTAATTTTACTTCTAAACTTTTCATATGTCGCAATATGAGAAGATCAAGTTGAACTATGAAAATGATCTATTTATGAATTATAAAAAATAGGTATGATATGTAAACTAGAAACTAGTTTTGTATTTTGCTGAATAATGTATAATAGTAACGTCATATATATAAAAGTTTTTAAATAACAAACTTGCATGAGTATTGTGTAGTCAGCTTTCCAATGAACGTGGGGCTTTTTTTTGTAAATATTATATTCTAATTTAATTTCTTAAAATATAACAGGAAAATAAATTAATGAATAAAATGTAGTTACCATAAAATTTTAAATGAGAAAATATAAGAAAAATCTATTAAAAAATCGTTGACAATTTGCAAAGCACCCCTTTAAACTAGCTAGTTAAGAGCATTGGCCAGTGTCAATTATGAATTGTGGACAGGAAAAAAAAAAAAACAAAAAACAAAAGTATAAAAAATTAAGAGATATACAAATCAAATACAAGATTATAAATATATATATTAAATTCAAGAAATTAATTAATTAACGGGGTTTGCTTAAACTCGGGAAAGTTATTGCTCACTGATCAGTACCCAATTTAATGAGGTTTAATAAGACTTCGGGGTGTGATTGGTTCGGTCTGGTTATAAGCTTGGGGAGTAAGATAAGATGAAAATTTTGTAAATAGTAGTAATTAATATAGTTTATGAATAATAGTGAAATGGTTTGAGTTAATATTTTATAGGGTTTTAGAAAAAAAAAAAGAGAAAAAGTTGAATAAAGAATATTATAAAGTTAAAATATTGTTAGAATATAGTTTTTTGATATATTTTTTTTTTCAGAAATTTGAAAAAGTTGAATTATTTTTTATTTTTTATTTAAAAATTTAAAAGAATTATAATGATTAATTTGAAAATATTTTTTGAGTGATGCTTGAGAATGAGATGAAATTAGATCAGATCATATCAGAATTTTGAGATGAAATATTTTTCCAAACAAGCCTAGTCTTAGAGGAGTTTTTGGAATAGGGAGATTATTTTAGATCAGTAAAATTGGGAATCGAACCAGACCGCTTTCTATTGATCCGAACGGTTTTATTGAATGTTTTGTCTAGATCACTTTTTTTTTTTTTTTTCAACTTTTGGCAAAATAAAAAATTAAATAAAATGATTAAAAATGTAATTGAGTGAGTGATTTAGTCTAAGCTGTTTAACTTATAAGTATATATTAAACTACCAAGTATTTTAATTACGAAATTGATCAGGGCGCGAGATGGGAAGCATAAGGAAATACAAAATAGGCCAAAATGAGAAGTACTACAGATATAAAGATATATATTTTATAAAAATAAATTCATAAACTGATATGATTTCATCTGATCTATTATATATGTTTTACAATTAATGTAACTTTACAATCTAACGTACCATATCAAATTCTGATAGTTTGTGAATTTGTTTTTGTGTAATCATTTTATAGCTAAAATATTTCTTATATTGCTTATAGTAGAATCCTTATCATCCACGTATAGGCCACATGATGGAATTTATCTCTCTAGATGTAGATTCTTTCTGTCAATAGCTTTATGGTCATATTTCCTCAGCTCACTGCCCAGAGTTTGTGCTGGATGCAGATGCTGTATGGATCGAAGGTTCGCTTTGTGGTCATAAGGTAGAGGATTCTCAATGCATATATGGATTCTCATGACACCCGAGATCAGATATGTATACTGTAAAGGTTCAGTACGATGACTATGCTACTGGCCAATATTTGTGGGGGAATCCGATCGAGGATAGGATGTTATTGATCCAGACGTACGGCCAGTTTGCACTCTTATACCAAGTTTAGAAATTGAAGTGGATATGCCAAATTTATTTTATAGTGAAAAGAGTTTTGTAATATAATATATCACATTAAGTCACGTTAATTTATATAATTTTTATGTTGACCAGATATTAATTCTCATATAATTATATACTTCAAGTGGATATATCCTATATATTTTAATTTGTTGTCTAAGTTTTCGATATACATCATTGGGACTTTATAAAATAAGGCTTCATTTTGGATATTGAGATGAGATGAAAAATCTTTGAATAATATTAAAATTTTTTGTAAATAGTAGTGCAATGATTTGAGTTAAAATAATTTATGGGATTTTGAAAAATGAAAGAGAAAAAATTGAATAAAAATATTATAAAGTTGTAATATTGTTATAATATTATTTTTGTTTTGAAATATAAAAATGTTGATATGTTATTTGTGTTTTGTTTTAAAGTTTGGGAAAGTTGTAAAGATTAGATGAAAAATTTGAAAATTTAAAATTGAAAAGTGTTTGTGGTTGAGTAATACTTGGAAGTTGAGATGAATTGAGATAATCTCAATATCCAAATGGGGCAATATGAATTTCATTTTGAAACATCACTCAAACACAACACTTTCAGTTTCAAAAGTTCAATTTTTTTGTTTAATCATTACCTATTCATTATTCAAATACAATTTTTACAAACTTAAAAAATACAAAAATTAATACATCTTTTAAAAATTTTAAAACAAAAATAAAAATAAAAATTTATATTCAAACAAATTTTAAACTTTATAATATTTTTATTTAATTTTTCTCTCATTTTTCAAAATCTAATAAAATATCTCTGCTTAACCTATTTCACTAATGTTCATAAAACATGCCCTTAATTCAATGACTCAATTTAGATATAGGAAAATGATTTATACACAATATTTTCCACAACACATTTCACAATAATGTATTAAATGAGGGGTAATTTTGTAAAACACTTTATAAAAGTAACATTACTTTACAAAAACATCCTTATCTTACAACATTCATGTGAAATATGTTGTGAAAATGTATTGTGTGTGTATCAATACTCCTCTTGTAGCTAGCTAGGGACCTATTATGAAAATTGATATATACTGTCCGATATGTGCAATCAATATCTAGAATCCTTATCATCAAGTTTATTCTTGCTAAAGCAAGAAGATGACCATATTCTTACTGACTTTGAGTCTCTTGTCCTCTCTCTGCGGGGTCCTTAATTCCTTGCAAGTTGGAGGTTGCCATCGTGGGCACCTATTGGCGGCTGAAATAGCTGTGTTAGATTCTTCGATGGGGTTTTGAGTCAGTTGCTGCATGCTGCTCATGATTGTGGAGATCATGGAACCATGAATAATATGCATTTGCTTCCTTTTCTTTAGAGGCAAAAAGTCATGAAGAAATCAGCATGTCCAAAAGTTATGGAGGGAATCTTGAGGGGAAAGAAGGAAAAAAAAGAAAGAAAGAAGATGCTAGCTTTCCAATAATATGTCATGCATGCATGGGGATAAGCAGAAAGCTAGGCATATTACACAGAATATGTTGTTTCCTTGAGGTGTCTCATTAATCATATACATACCTATTCAATTATCTATACGTATGTTTAATACATGAAAATGATCACTAAGTAATGAAATCACTATGATTGCCTAGGCACACCTTTAGTCAAAGACCACTAGAATATTTCGTAGACAATTTTTTTATTTTTTCCGTTTGACATGATCTTATAAAATCTCTCATGCATAAGTATCGCAAAAATTGTTACATCCACAAATGGACCATTTTACAAAAGCATCCTACAAACTTACATGGCTTTGATATATCAGTTTGACATAGTTATGGCAGATTTGCCAGAACTAAGTCAACTTTTTTTAAAAAAATCAAATAATTATGAGACCTACAACATGCCAGCCCTCATTTTTTAAACCTAATCTCCTACAAAGTCTTTCCTCTCGTCATTTCAAGTTATGAACCCATTTGGATTTGTGTTGAATTGAAAATCAAATGGATAAACCTTCTTCAACTCAAGATGTAATTAATCCATCAAACCCATTTGGTAACTTGGTGTTTAAGGACCAGTGCTCCAAGATTTCCACCAGGTTAAGATCACTAAGCCACATGGATGGGATCAACTATAAAGCTAGCTGTATCCAAAATCACCAATGCATTCAAAATTGCATATTTTTTCTTCTAAAACTACTGGAACCTTTTCAACTCCAAAAAATTAGCAATTCAAAATAGAGGCCATTACAAGAATTCAAATTTCAGTATGTGCAAATCTAGTTAGTTCTATCAATCAGAATCACATAAAAAAGAATTTAGGTGCAGGCCGGAAACGACCTCCATTCTAGCAAAAGTTTTTAGGAGGTATGTAAGAGGATATTGCATGGGTTGTCCTCAAAATTGACATATTTTTTAGGAAAGCAAACTTGCCGTGTTGACATTACTGGAGCTAATTGTTCCTGGTATGTTTAAAATAGCTATACATGGATCGTAGAAACATTAATGGTAGATAGCCTTGAGTGCCTTCCCTTTCTCTAGGAGAAAGAGTGAGGTTCCAGTGCCTTTGATTTCATCAAAGGTTATAGTCCCACTTTCTGTGAGCTAGTTTTCTATTTTCTGTTTGGGGTTGTAGTTTGTAATGGAGGAAGAAGATCTAGCAACACGATGGGAGAGGTTACACCTCTCCAAAGAGGAGAATTCACGTTTTCATGTCATGTAGAAGAACACCAAAGGAAAGGAAGAACGAGGCAATTACTATATAGTGGGGAAGGCTCTAACTGAGAAGGGAGTTAACAATGAAGGGTTTAGGATCACCATGTCACAAATATGGAAGTTGGAAGGCTGGGTTACTTTTAAGAAGCTAGGTGATCAATGCTTTCTGATTGAATTCCAGAAACTGGCTGACAAAGAAAGGGTCTTCAGTGGTTGACCATGGTGCTTCGACAGACATCTTCTTACCATAATGGAGGTGGATGAAAAGGCCTCCATAGATGCCTTGCAGTTTCACTATGAACCCTTCTGGGTTCAACTCCATAACCTTTCATTAGCTACCATGACAGAAGCTTTTGGAGAAAAGTTTGCAAACTCTATTGGCCCCGTCATCAGGGTTGAAGCCGAGGTAGATGGATGTGCATGGGGAAGGTGCCTCAAAGTAAGGGTTGCAGCGGACCTTCAGAAACCCTTAGTGAGAGGGAAATGGTTGAGGCTAGGTGATAAACAACACTGGATCTCTTTTAAATATGAAAGACTACAAAGCTTTTGCTTCCAATGTGGTGTACTTTATCACAAAGGAAAAAACTGAATACGGGGACGTCCTGACCAACAAGGAGATACACAAAATTTTCAGTTTGGTCCATGGCTTCGAGGCCAACGCAGGAACACCAATATCTTTAACAACTGTCGATATGGTGGCTCCAAGGGTGGAAGCAACCACCAGAGGGAACAGCAAGGTGAAAGGGGTAGTTCTGTCCGAGAGAAAACACAACACAACACCCCAATTGTCAACCTGGAAATCTTGGCAAAAGAACTAGAAGTGCCATCAGCGGAAAATAAGGGAGGAGGACTTCGAGCAAGCCCATCTCAACCACCAACAGGTGGCAGTGCAGGAGCAGGATGTCCTCATGACCTATACCTCGGGAACTCTCTCAAAGTTCAGGTGGTAAGTCAACCTTTTGATAATATACAGTTACTTTACATACACGAGGGCAATAGCTTTACTAAACCTCTGCAACTAAAGATCATCAGGAAGCCCACTTGGGAATGGAAATTGAGTCTACCATAGCACCATAATTCCATGGGTCTCATGAAGCACCTATGTATAATCCTGTTGAAATGGATGTGCGGGAAATATCAAAAAGAAATGATATGGCACCTATGGGATGTTACAGTGGAGGACAAAAACTGACCAAAACACTGGGGTGAGAATAAATAGTGAAGGTGACACAGAATCTATCATAATACCAATTATAGATAAAGGGACGAGTACTATAAGGAAATGGAAAAGGAAAGCTCGTGGCAATACAATTCACATAGAAGGCAAGAGTGATTTAATCTTGGCTGATATATCAAATTGTCTCACTAGGAATAGGTATGAAAGGGGCTGCAAGAGAAGTATACCTTTGTAGGAATCTGTCCCTAAGAAAACAAAGAGAAGTGATGATACCAAAGGAAACTCCCACTCTAAGGCAGAGGTTGGTTTCTAGCCCTGCCATAATCAATGAGCATTTTGGTGTGGAACTGCCAAAGGCTTGGGAACCCTCGGACAGTTAGTGTCCTTAGGAATTTAGCTAAGGAGAAGTATCCTTTCTTAGTTTTCCTAATGGAAACTAAGTGTAGAAGTAATAAAATGGAAGTGGTAAGGAGAACTCTAAAGATGGATGGATGTTTTACAGTGGATTGTGTGGGACTCGGTGAGGGTATTGCACTCCTATGGAAAGAAGACTGGAATGTAATAGTCATTAACTATACTAAATGGCACATTGATACCCTGATCCAGGAAAATGGCAGTGGACCAACATGGTAATTTACAGAATTCTATGGACATCCTGACACTAGGAAGAGAAGAAGCAGTTGGGATTTATTGAAGATGCTCAAACCCCCTAGTTCTATGGCTTGGCTGTGCACTGGTGACTTTAATGAGATCCTCCATTAGGAGAAAAAAATGGGTGGTGCCAGCAAACCATATAAACAGATTGAAGATTTTAGGCAAGTAGTTGAGTATTGTAGACTCAATGACATACAATCATATGGGTAGAAATTCACTTGGTCGAACAATAGGAGTGGCAGTGATTTTACATAGGAGAAAATAGACAGAACTATGGGAAACAAGGAATGGAATTATATCTATGCTCAAGGTTCTTCCACTGCCCTTGCTGCAGTTAAGTCTGACCACTCTCCTTTGTCGATTGATTTACACAGCACTAATGATGGGCAAAAGAGAAGAAGGTGGTGTTTTTTTATATGAAATGGCATGGGAAATGAAGGAATATTGACAAAAGGTTATCTGTGAGGTATGGCAGAAAGCTAATACAACAGCATGTGAGGCCAGGTTACTGAGGACAAAACTTGGGGTATGCCAAAAAGATCTACTGGCCTGAAGGCAAACAATCAAGCATCAAGAACACATGGACATCACTCAGGGTAAACAAAGGGTTGGCTATCTTCAGAGCACGGGCACAGGTGATCATGTAACAGTATGAAACAACTTCAAAAGGATGTGGTCTCTTCCATTACAGCAAATGAACTTAAGTGGCACCAAAGAGCAAAGTAGCATTGGCTAAAGCATGGGGACAGGAACACTCAATATTTTCACATGCAAGCAAGTCAGAGAAGGAAGATCAATGAACTCAAATGTATAAACGACCCTCAGGGTAGATGTGTTACTGAACAGGCAGGAATAGGAGAAGTCTTCACAGGTTATTTCTCCTATCTTTTTACCACATCCTACCTTTCAAATTTTGGAAACAGTCTGCAGGCCCTAGGCACCAAATTAGATATGGATATGAAGGCATGGTTGTTGAACCCTTTCACTAGAGAAGAGATTACAGCAGTTGTTTTTAGATGAACTCCCTAGGATCCCTTGGACCTGATGGTTTTCCTGCTCAATTTTACCAGAAACACTATGAGGTGGTGGGTGATCGAGTCTGTAATTATGCTCTTAAGGTCCTAAACCATGGTGGCCCACTTAATGATGTAAATGATACATTCATTTCCTTAATCCCCAAAGTGAAAAGCCCTAAAACAGTTACTGACTATAGACCTATTAGCTTGTGTAATGTCTTATACAAGATTGTCTCCAAAACCTTTGCCAATATACTAAAACCCATATTTCCTAAACTCATTGCCCCCAACTAGAGTGCATTTGTACCTGGAAGACTCATCTCGGATAACACCCTTATAACCTATGAGATACTACACTCCATGAACTCAAGAATGAAAAGCCAAAGATGTTTCATGGCTCTTAAACTTGACATGAGTAAGGCCTATGATAGGGTGGAGTGGAAATTTATTGAAGCCATTATGACCAAAATGGAGTTCCCATCACACTGGATCAACATGATCCAGGTCTGCCTAAACTCAATATCCTACTCAATACTTGTGAATGGTGAACCTCAAAAGTGGTTTTTGCCTTCTAAGGGATTTCGACAAGGAGACCCCCTTTCCCCATACTTATTTATTCTTTGTGCAGAGGCCCTCACATCTCTTCTAAATCAAGCAAAGGCATGTGGCAGACTCACCCCAGCTCCCATAGGAAGAGGCCCAATCACTGTAAACCATTTGTTCTTTGTTGATGACAGTCTCTTGTTCTGCCAAGCAAAGCCTGAGGAACTCAACTGTGTGTTTCATATTTTGGATCTTTATGAGAGAGCCTCTGAATAGGTCTTAAACAAAGGCAAATCCTCCATCTTTTTTAGTAAAAACATTGCCTAGGCAATACAAAGACAGATTATGCAGTTAGCTGAAG
This sequence comes from Pterocarya stenoptera, assembly GCA_003123785.1. Taxonomy (NCBI): domain Eukaryota; kingdom Viridiplantae; phylum Streptophyta; class Magnoliopsida; order Fagales; family Juglandaceae; genus Pterocarya; species Pterocarya stenoptera. Next base: position 228,811 of record QEOT01124280.1, on the reverse strand, counting down.
TCAAGTCATTTTGAAAGATACTTGGAGTTACCTGCCTTGGTGGGCAGAAAAAAGATTGCATCTTTCCACTCTCTTATTGATAGAACTTGGACCCGAGTAACCAATTGGAAAACTAAGTTTCTCTCTGCTGCAAGAAAGGAATTCCTACTCAAGGCTGTCCTCCAAGCCATCCCCATTTATGGTATGGGAATGTTTTTGTTACCAGCTTCTATTACCAGTAAACTTAATCAGCTACTTAGGAAGTTCTGGTGGAGTTTCAATGAAGATTCCTCTAAGATCCAATGGGTCAATTGGAAGCATCTCAGCAACTGTAAGGAGATAGGCGGCCTTGGCTTTAGGGACTTGAAATGCTTCAGCTTAGCTTTGCTATCGAAGCAGGGATTGAGGGTCCTACAAAACCCAACATCCCTAGTGGCCAAGATACTGAAGCAAAAATACTTCAATAAGGTGGGGTTACTAGAGGCCAAGATGGGGACAGGGTCTTCCTTTGCATGGAGAGGCATCTATGCAGGCCTAAAATTGTTGAAGGAAGGTTTCATATGGAGGGTTGGGAATGGCCACAAAGTAAATATTTGGCAAGATAGATGGTTACCATCCTCCCCCTCTCAAAAAATTCTAACCAACCGAGAAGCAAATTGCTGGTGTGACAAGGTTTGTAACCTCATTGAACCTCAACGATAGCAATAGAAGGATCCCCTCCTCTATGAACTTTTTTCTCAACAGGAGATAGAAAGTATCAAAGCTATCCCAATTAGCCTCGGGGGAAGGGAAGACTTGTTAGTATGGCAGTTTACCACCAATGGCATCTATACAATAAAGAGTGCTTATAACCTCAGCAAAGAGATGGAAAGGGGTTAAGAAGGGGAATCCTCAGCCAGAGCTAAAAATAGTCACGTGTGTAGATCTATTTGGAAACTAAATGTACCTCCTGCTACTAAGATGTTCCTACGCAAAGCTTGCAATGAGGCCCTTCCCACTCTAGCTAATCTGAAGAGGAGGAAAGTAGTAGAGGATGACTTATGCTTGATCTGCAAACAGGAACCTAAGACTTCTGGTCATGCACTTTGGGGCTGTAATCCTGCTAAGGATGTGTGGAGTCTGGGAATAAAGAAAGTGCAGAAGTTATCTATCCAAAGTGATTTGGGTTTCAATGTCTGGTCAATGCTGGTTGACACTCTTGATCCAGGGGAACTTGATAAGATAGCAGTCACTATGAGGGGCATCTGGTCTAGAAGGAATGATTATATACACGGCAAACATTTTAAGCACCCAAATGCTGTAAGTGAACAAGCTAAGGCAGATACCTCTTCCCATAAGGAGCCACTCCAACAGGAACTAGGTGCTGATCTAAAATCTCTGGTAGGAGTTCACAAATGGTCAAAACCTGAGGCAGGAAGGTTTAAAGTTAACTGGGATGCAGCTGTACAATCGGGGGAAGGAAGGATTGGCATAGGAGTTTTGATCAAAGACCATCAAGGCTGTGTTATTGGTGCCCTTTGTGCTAACAGACCTCTAAAATGAAGCTTTTTTTATGCTGAAACCTATGGACTAATTCTAGCAACAATTTTCTGCAAGGAAATTGGCTTAAAGCAATTCTGCTTAGAGGGGGACTCAAAACAAGTTGTGGATCTACTGAACCAACATACTCCAAACTGGAGCTTGGGCGGATGCCTCATTGCAGATGCAAGATCCATACTTGAATCGTATGCTACTTGGTCAGCTTCACATGCATATCGTGAGGCTAATATGGCTGCCCACAATCTAGCAAAAGTTGTCCTTGAATGTGTAGAAGATGTGTATGACATTGAGCTATGCCCAACATGTATCTCATATCTCGTTACTAAAGAAATGATGTAGTTTATTTCACTTGTTTGTTCTTTCAAGTTCATGTAAGTGTTTGGACTATGATTAATGAGATCAGTTCTTTTATCAAAAAAAAAAAAAAATGGTGGACAGCCTTATGCACACGTTGTTCTGTTGCTAAAAAGCAAAGGGATGGATGTGTTTTACTGTGGGACTTCTTTGCTGGACTAAATTAATGTTCAACAACAGTACGGTGTCTTCAAGTCTAAATTGCTTTAGGGTTGTGAGAAAGGGCTAGGAAAACTTGTTTTGTCCCCCTTTAAAATGCTACCATGACTCTAACATATATGAGAGCCCAAGTCAATTTGTGGACGCTTCTGTAAAATTCATTTGTAGACAAAGTAAATCCCGTTCTAATTATACGCATAACTCGTAAGTGAGCTATAATACCCAAACATGGGTTATTCGTGTTTTTGGCATATTTCTCTCCATGAAGAATGATAAGTTGCTGTCGTGAGTACGCAAGCGTCATGTAATCACTTTGAAAAAAGTGAATAAATATTGGACCCACATGAAAAAAAAATTAATTTTTTAATAGTGGACCCCACTCTTTTTCAAAGCGATTGCACAACAGTTACGCACTCCATGACTGTATGTAACATTATTCTTTCTCTATAGAGCTCATCAAACCTTTCGATCGTAAAGCTTCCACTGCTGGTTCACCCATGATCCTCACTTGGGTACCTCAGCTCTTTATTCTCGCCACAACGGGCCACTCCCGAGCACTTGCTTAGGCGCACTCGATCGAACTTCAAACCCTTATGTAATTATCACAACAATATCACCTTCAAGCTACACTAGGATGCCTCGACTTCATTCCTCACCAAGGAAGGGTCACCCTCAAGCCATGCTTAGGTGTCCCTGTATCTCTCTATCCAAGAAACTACTCAAGGTCTGGATAGAAATGGTCATTCGACAAGGTAGACTTAGGCAGGTTTGGATATCAAGATAAAACATAAATTCTCATATCATCTCATCATTATATCTTTTTCAAATCTCGAAAAAAAAATTATTAAAAAAAAATATTTTAAACTTTCATTTAAAACCAAAAATTTCCATCTCACTCCCCAAACCTACCTTAGGCCTCTTACAAAAAAGGATCATATGGCTGGGTAGCCTTAGGCCTAGTTTGTTTTCACAAACTATCTAATATCATCTCATCTAATCATTATAATTTTTCCAAACTCTAAAATAAAATATAAAAAATAATTTAATTTTTTCAAATCTCAAAGTAAAAATAATATTAAAAAATTATATTCTAACAATATTTTATTCAACTTTTGACTCTCATCTCATTTCATTTATGTAACCAAACGAGGCCTTAGAGTTAAGCACTTAGGCACCCTCTTTCAAAAAAATATCATACAGCCAAGTAGCCTTAAAGTCAAGCACTGTTAAGCACCCGAGCCCTCGCCTCTTACAAAAAATGATCTACGGCAGTGTAGCCCTTTAGTAAAGCACACAAGCCACCAGCCTCTTACAAAAAATGACCATACAGTCGGGTAGCCCTCAAGTCAAGAACTCAAGCCTCCTGCCTCTTACAAAAAAGAAGTATACAATTGTGTAGCCCAGTCAAGCACTTGAAGTCCCACCCAAATTCCAAAGTCTTCATCACCAGAACGAGTCTTCCTCGTTTGTTTTCACAACTCCTCTTAACTCATCTCATCTTATCTAATCATTACAACTTTTTCAAATTCTCATACAAAATAAAATAAACAATTTAACTTTTTTAAATTCTAAAATAAAAATAATATTAAAAATATATATTCTAACAATATTTTATTCAACTTTTAACTTTAATCTACATTTAACTCATCTCATCTCATCAACAAAAACAAACGAGACCCAAGTGTTCTACAACTGCTTCATGTAGGTACCTTCAAGAATGAGCATTTAGTCTCTATACTCACCAACGGGTTATTTTTGGGCTCCATAGCCACCATGTAGGGGTTGCCTTCGAGAGCGAATCGACGAGCTCAAAAATTGACTAGGATGGATCTCGGGACCAACGAGGTTTCTACCCACTTAGTGCAAGTTTACAACAACAACAATACAACAAGCTCTAACTATACTACCAAAACAATAATTCTCCCTTGAACTTACCTTAGAGGGCAAGAATCCGTCGTATCAATTGGGAAATAATTTTGTACAGGGATATGTTTGAGAATTTCTTATTCTCAGACGAATCCACAACAATTTATCCTCCCACCACACTCCAAGTTCAATGCATACAAGGTGTTGTAAAAATTGAATTATCTCTCACTTCCCAATCTTGAACAACTCTAATGAACCTCAAATTCCATTGCATCCAGCAATTCAAATTGTTCGTGTAATCTACTACAAAAGCTTGCTTATTCAATGCAATCCTGAAAAGAGAAGGAAAATCATCCTTGCAACATCTCCACACCAAACATCATGCCAAAATCCGTCCCTACTTCCTTGGCCCACCACAAATATGAAATTTCTAATGAATTAAAAGCCCTCTAACCCATTCCTAATAAATTTTCAGACTCCCACACTATGCACTCCTCTCACTTCATTTGAGCTCCAACCTCCCCAAATGCTCCCCAAATTTAGCATCAACAACAATCCTCCATAAAGCTTCACTTTCCTAATGATACCTCCACAACCATTTCTCAAGTAATGCCTAATTGAAAATACTAGGCTTTCTCACCCCCCCCCCCAAAAAAAAAAAAACCTTCACAAGATAAAGGGGTGCAAATTGTGTCCCATTTAATCAAATTGGACTTTCTCATCCCAAGCCCCCTCACAAGAAAGCACGAAATATCTTTTCCATTCTAACAGCCACACATGCAGCCACTGAGAATAAAGATAGAAAATACATAGGGAGATTAGATAACTTACTCTTAATTAAAGTGATTCTTACCCTTTAAACAAATACATCATTTTTTTAACTAGCCAATCTATTCTCTATCTTTTCAATAACATCATCCCATATAGCCTTGGATTTATAAGGGGCCCACAATGCAGGACCCCTATATATTTCATTGGCAAAGATAACACCTTACAACCCAAGGTTTTAGCCAAGTCTCCAATATTGTTTACCAAACCAACCAGAACCATTTCAGATTTAGACAAATTCACCTTATGGGCTGACACAACTTGAAAGTAAAGAAAAAGAGCCCTCAACTAACGAATTTGATTAGGATCCGATTCACAAAGAATTAAGGTATCATCAACGAAGAGAATATGAGATATATTTATGCTCCCAAGTGAAGAACCACCCACTTAAAAACAAAAAAAAACAAAAAACAAAAAGACTCATCCAATGCTGCCTTCAACATTCTGCTCAACACATTCATGATTAAAACAAAGAGAAAGGGAGATAAAGGATCTCCTAGTCTCAAACCATGATAAATGTTAAAGAAACCTGCAGGAGTGCCAATAACCAACACCAAGAATCTAGTTGTAGTGATACAATGCTTCATCTAGTTGCACCACCACTCCCCAAAACCATACCTACCAAGTACATATACCAAAAAGTCCCAATTTACATGATCAAGGGCCTTCTCCATATCCAATTTACAAAGAATACCAGTAACACCAGATCTGATTCTACTATCCAAACATTCATTTGCAATAAGAATCGAATCGAGAATTAGTCTCACCTTAACAAAAGAATTTTGTGACTTTGAAAAAATCTTCTCCATAACCACACTCATACGATTAGAAAGAACCTTAGAGAATATCTTGTACACTCCACTCGCAAGACTGACGGGACGAAAATCTTTCACCTCCACACACTTGGCCTTCTTCGAAATAAGAACAATGAAAGTAGCACTTAGGCTTTTCTCAAATTTCATAAATGAGTACCTCATCCAACAAACCTGAAAAAAGTCATTAAAAACCCATCAAGCCCCAACGCTTTATCGATGTCCATCCCTCTTAACATATTAGTACCTCATCCTCTCCAAACATCCTCTCCAACCAATCAGCACTTGACTGGTCAATCAAGTAGAAAGCCAACCCATCAACCTTAGGTCTCTAAGAGTATTGCTCCATAAGAACATTACCTTCCAAATGCAGCACCTCCATAGCATTACATCTTCCATGAGAATTAGCCATTCTATGAAAAAATCTTGTGCCCTTGTCCCCTTCCTTCAACCAAAGGGCTCGAGATTTTTGTCTCTAAGAAATCTCCTCCACGAGTGTGAGTTTTTCGAAATTAGTCGCGACAACATTCTTTCTTGCCTTCTCTTCATCCGGAAGAACCTTGGCAATCTCCTTTTCATCAAAGCATGAAAGCTCTGGAAAAAAATCTTCCTCTTGTCATCAATCTTGCCAAATTCTTCTTCATTCCATTTTTTCATATCGGTCTTCAGAATTTTAAGTTTTCCAGCCAACACAAGACTAGGAGTACCCATAAAATGATATGAGGACCACCACAATCTCACTTTGTCCACAAATCCATAAGCTTTTAACCATATATTCTTAAATTTGAAATATCTACTTCCCTCATGAAGAACCCCACAATCTAACAAAATAGAGAAATGATCCGAACATAATCTCGAAAGTCTCATTTGGCATACATAAAAAAAGTAGGCCTCCCAAGGGGTGGTTACAAGAAATCTATCCAACTTTAACCAAACCCTCCCATTCGACCATGTAAATTCCCCCTACCAAAGGTAAGTCAACTAAATCTAAGTAAAAAATAAGATCAAAAAATTATGCCATAGCCGAACTAATATGAGAATCCTCCGACTTCTCACTCAAAAAATGAGTGATATTATAATCCCCCCAATACACCATGGCCCATTCCACCAACTACACAAACCAACAATCTCCTCCCAAAGAAATCTTTCTATTGTTGTCCACATTAAGTCCATACACTTGCAAACAACTACTCATAACCATCATCCACATTTTTAAATGAACAAGCCACCAAATATTCCCCAACATACTTCTCCACCAAATTAACAAGTCTCGTATCCCACAACAAAATAATACCTCTTGATGCCCCCTTAGAGGCAAGAGAGACCCATCCCACATAAAGTCATCCCCCGCAAATTCTAATAATGTTTCTATCAATAAACTTCAACTTATTTTCTTGAAAACAAATTATGTCAACCTTCCATTTTCTTATAAATTTTTAACACGGAAGCGCTTGGACAGATCATTCAACCCCTAATATTCCCTGATAAAATCTTTGGCTTCATAAATCACAAATATGCGCCCTAACTTTGCTCATTCCCCTACTTGCACTTCCTTCCCAACATTGTAATTAATAGAACAAGCAAGTCTCTTAAGTTCCCTTTCTTTTTTGGCTTAGGATCTTGTAAGAGAGGCTGGCCCACCTCGATAGAAATAAGGTGAGCTTTAAATTAATCTTGAAAGCCTTCACAATAAATCTGTAGGCAAAACTTCATCCATTTTCTAGAGAACCCAATCCAACTGGAAATCTACTTAAATTGGGCTTGGCGTAAATGAACATATATGGCTTAGTTCATCTCCAGCTCCTTCCAGTCCAAAACTAGAATAGCCAACTGCAAATCATACTCCTCCACAACCCCTTCATCCACAACTTCCAAATCATCTTCAAAAGTACAAAGAACCCTTGAAGAACCTTTGTCGGAGTCTTTCTAGATGGACACCCTCTCTTCCTTAGATGAAAATCTACAATCTTTGTCACTATTAGAAGGAAACATAGGTCCACCAGATAAATGGGACAACCCATTTACAACATTAGAGCTTAGACAAACTTCATTCCGATCAACCACGGCAATCTCTCGAACACTTACATTACTATTCTCACACGGGGGACTAGGAACCTAGTTCGTTTACCCTCCTAGCAAGCCACCCAGAGGATCTCCGGCATTTGATGACCTTTTCTATGCCGGCTCAAGGGCCAAAACAAGCGCCGATCAATCTAGAGAAGTAACCACTCTCGGGCACAAAGAAGACCTAGAAGATGGTTTTATCTATCACTCAAAAGAGATGGGCCAAGAGGGATGGGTTGGCCCACCATTCTTCAAACCCAGCCCAATGCCACAAGAATCTTTCTCTTTCAGCCCAGGCTTGACAGATTGATTAACAGTGCTAGACCCAGCCAGCCCATGACCCAGCCCATAATCAAGCCTAGACCCGCATCAACCTTATTCATCAATTCATTTACCCTCTCCTTCACCCCCAACAGCTTAGCCCTTATTCATCAGAATTCCACTCGATGCCAATACATGACGTCTTGTGCTGACAGTTGGCAGTATATGGAGTGTCCACCCTGCTTTTTACAACTTCTCCACCAATCCCCTTACTATCCATTCTAGCGACTACCTCCACTCTTTTCGGAGTACTTCCTGTAAAAAACTTGCCCTTTTTCCCATCGCCACAGCGAACGAGACACCATTGGAAGGAAAGAAACCTATCCACCACTAACGAACTTCCATTTCCTTTCCCCCCACGTCGATCTAGTGAAGGTTTGTGATGAGCAACATACACTCTGTTTAAGTATGTGGAAACAAGGGCTTTTAAACCTTGGAGCTTATGGATATTTTACACGAAGCCTTCCCATTTGACCATTCAAACATTTAGGAAAAACCAAGATACCCTTCTTATTCCCATTCCTAAACTTTGACAGCTACAAAAATTGACCCCTCAAGTTAACACTACGTTGGATAATTAGAACACAGTTATCCACCCGTAGCTTTCTAAAAAAACCTACATTCCAAGAAAGTTTAAAACAATCCCTCCACCATCCTTCCCATCCATAAAGCAGTCAAACCACTAAAAGAGATAGGCTTTACCATCCTTCTACTCTTTTCAGTGATATGAAGGCAATTTCCACCCTCCTCCACATAAACAAATGACATTGATTCTACTTGCAACCTGCTAACACTCGTCATCTACCTCAACTCTCATAGTGATAAAGACAAAGTGAGTAGGAAAAAGAAAAGCAGATGAGATGAGGTGAGGTAGCAATGAAGAAAGTAAACAATAGAAAGTAGATGAGAAATGAATAGATAGAGACTTTCCACAAGATGCGTCGAGCAATCAGAGTTAAGGGAAAGAAATTGATGGAATTAATCCTGATGAGAAGCACGAGGATTAAAGGAAAGAAATTGACAGGATTAGTCCCGATGAGGAGCTCCAAAATTAATCATTACTGAGATAGAGAAAGAGAGAGAGTGTGTGTGTGTGTGTGTTCTAAGAATTCAAATTGCAAAAAAAAAAAAATATTATGAATATTACTATAGTTGTCAGAAGTTTTAGAACCTAACAAGAAAACAAGTTCCAGCCCACTTCATTATTCCCCAAAGCAAGTTCTTAACGTAGATCTCTAGATCTCTCTCTTTATTTATATTTATGTGCTTTATTGATTATTTAACTTATAGATGACTTAGGTCCTTGTCACAGCTCCCACAAATTGCTCCACCTTTTCTCCATTTAAGAGCTTGCGCCTTCCGGCTTTGGTAGGGAGATCAAAATTTAACACTTTTAGAGGCGTCAAGGATTGAATCTGGTAAAAGATCAACAATTAGAAGACTACTTTCTTATCACAAGCTGGAAAAGAAGTCCTAATAAAAGCTATTTTACAGGCTATCCCTACCTACACTATGAGTGTTTTCAAATTGCCAAAATCTCTATGCCAAAATATCTCTATTTTGATATCAAGATTTTGGTGGCCATAAGGATAGTGAGAAGAAAATTCATTGGAAAAGCTGGAGCAAAATGAGGGAATCAAAAGCTATTGGTGGAGTGGGATTTTGAGAGTTTGAGAGTTTTATTAAAGCTATGTTAGCAAAACAGTGTTGATGGATTTTGCAATTTCCAAATTCAATGGTGGCTACTATGTTAAAGGAAAAATACTTTAAACAAAGAAAATTGTTGGGCGCAAATCTAGGCAGAGGGCCTTCACTGATTTTGAGGAGTCAATGGTCAGTTTTAGATCTCCTGAAAGAAGGCCTTGGATGGAAAGTCGGTAATGGGAAAGATATCAGTATATGGGGCCATAAATGGTTGCAAAATCCATGAACTTTCTGTGTACAATCTCCTATCAAAATTTTAGAAATGTACTAAAGAGTGAAGGAACTTATCGATGAAGAAACAAACAACTGGAAAGAGGATGTAATTTGTGAAATTTTTTAGGTAGAGGAGGCTGAATAGATTTATAGTATCCCTATCAATAAAGGGGGACGTGCAGACAAGAGAATATGGGGCTACACCAAAAATGGTGTGACGCTCCCAGATTCCGCTTGGGATTTGGCAGAGCTTGAAGCATCAGGACATGAAATACAAGGTTACCTGCCCACTTTCATGACATATAAAGATGTAATGTACCTAACATGTATCTAAACAATATGCAATATTCGCAGCAGATAATTTTTTTCTTTGAGTAATACTATGTACCAGATAAGATATATATGAAATTAACGTAAGCATACTTCATAAAAATCACATGATAACTGATATCCAAAGGTTATAATGCTTTGTCCATAATATCTGCAACATTACTAGTGCTGGAGACAAAGCTCCTCAAGTTCAAATGAACATTACAACAATTAGACTAGCCTAAGGAGTAGCTCGCACAACTCGGCCAGGATAGCCACAATCCTATCTACAAATTCGAGCATCGAAGCGATGAGCTCCTCATCTTCACGTTATGGCCTAATCGACCTCTTTCAGGTGATCCTCTATCGATTCTACAGGTTTGACACATGATCTATCATTCCTGGGAGAATGGTAGTTGGAAATACCACAGTGAGATTTGAGTACATATCTTAGCAACTTAATAGGAAACTTAGCATATAGTTTACGAATGCATGTATGGCAGTAAAGGTATAAATGCATAATCATAATCATAGATAAGCATGATGTGACTTGACATTTAACATGGCATGAACTAACATGACTTAAACAAAGCATGGAATGAACTTGAAACTTGACATGACATGAAATGGAACATGAACTAACTTGGACATGAACTTAACGTGAACTTGAGCTTGAACTGAACATGAACTTGAACTGGACGTGAAATAAACGTAACGTGAAACTGAGCTTGAAACTAGGCATGAAACTTAACATGAACTTAACGTGAAATTGAACATGAACTTGAACGTGAAATAATCATGAACTTGAATTGTATTCTTGTCTCATGGGGTTACCACAATGTCCTTATCCATAGAGTCGCCATGATGTTCTTGTCTCATGAGGTTACCACGATAGTGTAGTCTTGTCTCATATCTCATGGGGTTACCAAAATGGAATAGTCTTATCTCATGGGGTTACCACGATAGAGTAGTAATGACTTCAACAATAACTTGATTGTACGTGGACGTAACATGACTAGACTTGGAAAATACTATTTTGGGAGACATACTTTGAACTTGAGACATAACGTAACATGACAGGTGCGTGAGATGAATTACATGGCATAACATGAAACAGGTAAACATTTCATGACGTAATGTGTAACATTTTGTGACATGGCATAACATTTAATAGATAATATTTCGTGATATACGATAACATGTAAAAGGTAATATTTCTTGATATGGCATAATAGGTAACAGATAACATTTCGTGACATGGCATAACATGTAATAGATAAACATTTCATGATAGAATATAATGTGTAAAAGATAACATATAGTGACGTGGCATAACATGGCATATATAATAACATAATAAAATAGATAACAGTTCCCATACCAACACACATGCACAGTAATCTGACAGTAAGTTAGAAGCTAACTTACAATGACTGTCACATTACGAACTAAAATGTGCGAAACACAAGAAACAAAGTAGAGATTTCAAAACGTTAGGAACTTCATCACTAATAGCTTAGAAATATGAAAATACCATCTTAGAGTAAAAATTCTCATTTTACCCTCTACATGTGAAAAAATGATAATTTTACCCCTAACTTAAGGATTTTACATCCTAACTCCAAAATTTATCGAAATTTACATTACTCATTTAAATTTTGTCCTAAATCTAAATATCTAATTAGAAAAAGTTAAAACATAACAAAACTATCACAAATACACTAAGGTCTAAACCTTCCAAGGCAAAAACACCTGATTTTTGTTGCAATTCTATCACCTCATTTCACATGCTTAAAACTAAAATATTGCAACATAGATTAGGACATCCTATGTTTAAAAAATTATACAAGAAAAACTACAAAAACTCAACCTTTGATTCTCAAGGTTTTGTCACTTTTTAAAACAACTCCAAAAAATCCACAAACATACTTCCAATATATTCATAACATACTCCTAAGAACTATCATGCTTTGAATCATCAAGCAAAAATCACAAAATTACAAAAATCGATCATCAAACTTTCGGCTTCAACACTTACTCACAAACTGATTTCCTCAAGGTTTTGTTTTGATCAAACTACTTGATCTAAAACATACCATGACAAAGAATCACAAACCAACAAAATTACAAGGTTTAAAATTAAGTCCCAGAGTAGATTCAAGCATCAAAATCAAGATCATATGGCCAAAATTAAACCAAAACATAGATCTATCCAAAAACCTCAAATATGTGACCTAACCAAACCTTTTCATGTATAAAAAATCAAATCTTTGAAACTAACTCCAAAAATTATTAAAATAATATCCTAACATGTAGATAAAAAACAAGCGATCATCAGATAAAAATATCAAATTGGAGCATGATTGTACCACAAAAGATCCAATCTTTCACAAAACAAAAACTGTTTTACTCCTTCTAGTTTCCAACTTTTTAGATCTAAGAAAAACTTCCATCTAAAGCTTATAACATGAAACGACTCATCATAACAATTTCATATAAACATATTAGTTACACTCCATAAAAATTTCAAACCAATATCTTTCCAGTAGCTTGGTCAAAAACACCAAAATAACAAACAGTGTCCAATTTACCGCTTAGAATGACCTTTCTAAACTTAAAATAACTTTTAACAAATCAAATGACCATTAAAACTAACAAAAAAGATATCTACAGAAACTAGACTAAAAAGAAACAACTCTTATGAAGTAAACTTCATGAGAAAATACTTACAAAATCATCAAAAAGGGCGTGTAAAGTGACTCAGAAACATTGTCCGAGAGAACCTTTAGTTTCTCTCCAAGAAAAGTGTGGGAAAGGGATGAAATGAAAGGGAATGGACTTAGACCCCTTTTTACACAACTGAGAGGTGATGAGAAGGCTGTGAATGACACTTAAGTGATGGTTGTGTCAGCCAAAACAAGGGGCAAAACTGTGGGCAATAGTGAGTGGTTTTTAGCCAAGGAACTTCCTTGTGAAAGGTGGTGGTAAGGTAGCCTTTTGCCTTCACATCAAGTACAACTTGGGATTGCTTTGTGCAGTGCTTTCTCAATCATGGCAAGCGATAAACTTCCTCCACAAGCTTTGGAAAGGTGGCTCAATTTTGTGGGCCTTAATGGGCCTTAACCGAATGGGGTCAATTTGGGGTTTAAAGCAATATTTTAAATTCCGTTCCGGTGATCATTCTTGTTTAAGTATTGGAACAAAATATTTTGGTACCCGTTCACGGTTTTGGGATTAGTTATATATTATATATAAATATTTATATGTATATATAAACTAACAACTAATAAATAAATGCATATATATAGTAATTGTGTAACATGTATATGTGTGTATATATATACATATATATGAAAGAATTGAAGATTTATAAAATGAATATACGTTGAAAAAATCACAAACTTGAGTTGAGACACAAAAATAAAGAAAAAAAAAAAGAATAGACAAATTATTAAAAATAATGATATTTTAAAAAAAATGAGGGGACATATTTAAAGTTACAAAAAAAATTAAAATTATATAAATACATTTTATATTCTAGAATTAATTAAATACCATATAGACTTAAAATTTACAAAAATGTCATCCAAGCACAAGAAAATTATAAAAACAATCCAAAACGGAATAGGATCTAGAATGCCAATTTCAGTCAGAATGATCGAAATTTGACCGAAATAGTCAAAATATAACGGAACGGGATTAAATTTGGAGCGAAATGGAATAATGAGCTATAGTGTACTGGATACTACACTAGAACGGAAAAGTCTAGCCAGAACAGAACGAAATTTAAAACTGAGATTTGGGTTGCTATCAAGTCCAAATCTAATTTTTCTTGACCTAATAAAATTTTCAAGATTTAAAAGAATAAATAATGATGTCATAACATGAATTTGAGTGGTTAATAGTATGTGTAAGTAATTTAATCAAATGATTAAACACTAAGTTAAAAACCGTATTTAGGGTTTGGAAGCGAACTTTGGGGTTTGGGGAAACTGTTTAGGGTTTTGGTTTCAACCAAGATTTTGGGGTTTCAATTAGATTCCAAGTGTTTAGGGGTTCACTAGGGTTGAAACCCACTTTGGTTTGGCACAAATTGGATGGTTGGATAGAATATTGTTTTACTTAGGTGACATGATCACAAAGCTTGATTTCCTTTACTATTTTCATCTCATGGTTCTTCTTAGTTGCCTCTACGTCGAAAGTTCATTTGTTGCCTCTCCACTCCTCGCTTTCCGAAGTAGTTGACTTCACAGTCTCCTTGGTGAATAAAGTCTCAAATATGAGATCTTGTCCCATGTCTAGCTCTGACTCCTGATCTGCTGTAAGGACTTTCTTTAGTCATTCTTTGTCATACTGGAAGATGACAGAGACAGACTACCAAGCATGGTCTGGACGCTTGGTCCTTTGAATTTCCTTGAGCGTGGCTTGAGTCATACTGTTTCCAGACAATGTGACTCGTCAAGTCTTTATCTTTCATTGTAGAATCATTCTAAATGTGACCCTTCAGGTGGAGTGTGGGCTTCTTCGTACGACACTGTCACTTTTTCGAGCCCTTCCGTGTTATCTTGGAAAGTTCCTATGTCTGGGTTGGTATGTCCTTGACGTTGCTTATCCTGGACGAGTAACCCTATCTTACCTTGGGCGAGTAACTCTTATCTCGTTCGAGTTCACCAATCTCTTTAGCTCCTCGTTCTCGCCTTCATAGTGGTAACTTTTCTAGCTCGCCTACTATGATAAAGACACTCAACTCCACCTCACCCTAAAATGTGTCAGCCGAAGCTCTTACAAGGTGCTTGCTCATCCAAATATTGGACTAGCTGTACTACGCATCTCCCGCTGTTATTTTCCTTATACCACTAGAGTATTTCTCATTTTTTGCCTTCCATTCAACTCCAAGAATCATATGACCCCTTTCGTGCCAGGCGGTTCCTCACAACAAAACATTCTCCCAACAAGGAAAAATATTTACAAAAGGAAAATAATAGGCAGTCCAATATCCTTTATCTACCAACTAGAAAAGGAGTCAATGGTTCATCCACAATGGAGTTGCATAGCGGCAAACAATATGTGGGCTGATAGATCTAGCCCAGTACAAAAGTGGACCACCATAGAAGATGACTTCATGCAGTTATGGGAAAAGTGTACTAAAAAGCTACAGAAAGAGGATTTAGAATGGGTTGCAATTACAATGAGGAGACCCGAGCTTAGCATAAATGAGTTTATCTTTGAAGGAAAAATGGCTAGCCCAAGGAAGATCATTCAAGCAACTGCTAAACTCCAAGCAAATTTTCTACAAGCACAAAAAGGTGGAAAGGAAAAACAGACCTCTAAGGAAGGTGCCAATGTTATACCAAAATGGAGGAAGCCGAGAATTGATTATGTCAAGGCCAACTAGGATGCTGATCATATTGATGCAACAAACAAAATGATGGGGATCAGAATAATCATTAGAGATAAGAAGGGGAAATCATGGCTACTTTGAGTGCTCAATAGAAGTTTCAGTCTCAATCTGTACTAGCTGAGTGTAAGGCCCTATGGGGAGCAATGGAGTTGTGTGTGGAACTGGATTTCAAGATCGTCATCTATGACGGAGATGACCAAGTGGTTATCAAGGCTATCAACAGCAAAGATGAAAATTGGTCATGGTATGACCAAGTTATAGATGATATAAGATCTTTGCTAAAAGGGAGAATAGGCTGTAAATTAGCTTTTACTCGAGCAAGAAATGGTGTTGCCTATCAACTTGCAAACTTGAGTTTTACGTAAGAAGAAGAGCATGTTTGGATTGAAGAAGGCACATATATCATTTCAGGAAATTTATTGAAATACAAGTTTTATACTGATTGATCATAAATAAATAAATAAAAATTATAGACGAGCATCTGAGTACTGTACCACTGGTCAAATACTTTCATTTGGGCATGTTCGTTGGCCATTTGACAGTGCTATTAACTTTTCGGGTTTTGATGGAAGATATTACAAGCTTGATCAAGCTCACCCAACCCTAACAAATTTTCTTCTTTGTACAAAAACTCTCAAAAAGTCCCCCATGGACATAATTTTCCATTATGACCATAAAGTTGAAATCATCGAGCACTTGTTCACAATTCAATTATGATCATCGAAGGAGAGGGGTGGAGCCGGAGGTCAAGATTTATATCGTGGTAATCAAAGGGATGGCGCGCGAGAAAAGTAGTGGCAATTAAAAGGATTTACAAAATAGATTAAAAAAAAGAAAGGTTACAAGTTCATATCGCATAATTTGGTACCTTAAATTATAAAAATTATTTTATTATAAGATAAATCTAACATATTATATAAAATTAAGTACATTTAATTTTCTTTGTAAACCAAATATTTGCCGTTGAATAAGGGTTTAGCAAAATATAAATAGGTTCACTTTTTATACATAAATTCAACTTTTCTTTATAATAAACAATTTCTAATTAAATAATGACCGAATAATTTTAGCTGTTCAGAGACAAAAATAACGTAGAAAATATTTTAATACATTTGGCTGTCAAAATCTAAGGTTGAATACGCAGAAGGCCTTAGGGCTTGTTTGGACATTACGAAAATTTTCAAAACTTTTTATAATTTTATTCACAAACATCACTTAAATAAAAAAATATTTTTAATTTTTAATTTTCAATTTTTTCATCTAATCATTATTCAAATATAAAAATCTATACTATTTTTACAAACTTCAAAACAAAACACAAAAATCAATACTATTTTTACAAACTCCAAAACAAATATTATATTAAAAAACTATATTGATATAGTTTTTTAATTTTTTATATCTTATCTCTCAAAATCAAATAAAATATATTCACTCAAACAATTTTATAACTTTGGACTGCGTGCCCAAGATGAGGATGCTCTCCCTGGATTGGGTTTTTCATTTTGAGCTCGTAGGTCTTTGTTCCTGAGTTGCTGGGCCTACTTCCTTCTATGCATAGATGTAAACCCATTTCAGTGTGCATTTACACCTCCAAAACAATAGCCTATGTCAGGGAAATAAACAGAGGATGAATTCCCATTATCATAATGCATCTTATCTCAGTAAAATTATGAATGTTTGCCGGCTTGCCTGTTAACCACCTGTTCTCGGACTTAAAATTTCTTGAGCTGTAGATTATTTCAGACTCATTCTTGTAGTAAATGTTCGTTTTCGTCTCTCCTCATTACAAGTTAGTGTATAGACGCACCATTTGTTGCATGATCCTCTACAACATTTGTTCTAAAAATAGAAGTTAAAATACAGTGCCTTGTTTTTTATTCTCACCTCTCTTGATAGGTGGTTCAATACGTGGAATATTTAATTAAATGAGGTAGAGTATAAAATTAGAATTCGAACTCAAGATCTCTGTTCTAATATTATGTGAAATCATCATTTGTCTAAAAAATTTAAACTGATAGAAATAGGTAGATTTAGTTATTTGTATTATATTATTAACACAAATATTTGGAAAATAGATAGGGCACTCGCTTTAGTTGCGTTTGAAACCACTTTTATTTGGAAATTATTTTCAGATATACAATTGAGAAAATAGAGACTATACAGTACAATGAATGGTGAATAATGGAACAAAAAATCTCTACAACCCCCACATATTACAGTTTGTAATTTCACTTTCTATTTTGTGAAGTGCACTCCACAATATTATCAAATTAATAAAAAAAATATAATGTGTATGATTTAATTTCTTAATAATTAAGATATGGGTGTTAAGATTGTGTTATGTAACTTATTTTTAGATATTTTGACAACACAACTGTTTTCAAGTATTTTTAAATATTCTCACATATTTCCTTTCCAAACATCTCTCAAACATAAAATGCTTTCAATTTCAAATCTTTAACTTTTTTATCTAATCATTACATAATCATTACAATTTTCTAAAACTCTCAAACAAAATATAAAAAATGATACTACCTTTTTCAAATTTCAAAATAAAAAATACATTAAAATTTTATAATATTTTTATTCATCTTTTTATCTTTCATTTTTTAAAATTTAATAAAATATTTAAACTCAAATTATCTCACTACTATTCATAAATATATTAAGATATTTTAAGAATACAAAGGATCCATTTTTTGGTGCTTCTCGGTGATATCGAGGGATTGATAGTCCATGAATTTGGCTTGATTTGAGCTAGAGAAGTTAAAAAATGAAGAAACAGAGAGAGATGCTATTTTTTAATCTAAATTCTGTCATTCTCAATTACCATGTGGCACTGCTTAAGTATTTACTATTTAAGTGGCTGACATTTAGATTTATTTAAAATACATCATATTAGTTAGGAGTGTAATCGGTCTGATCTGATTTTGTATATTGTTTTAACCAAATTGGTATATATCAATTTAAAAATTTAAGAACTGACATCGGATCAATTCACTATTGAAATTGAAACTTTCAATTTTTCGATTTCAGTCCAGTCCAATCTGGTTTTTTCAATTTTACGGATTACCTATGTTAGTAATAATATTATGTAAAAATATTGAATTTAAGTTATAGTCTATATAAGTTATAGACTTTATATATGATTATATATGATCAAATGTGTAAAAATGTATTTACAAAAAGAATATATATTTATATTATAATTTATTATGTTAAAAATGTATTTATCCTTTATATAAATATCGAAAGTAAGTTTATATTAATAACTTAATATTAATAATTATGTTTAAGACTAAAATTTATATGTTATATCAAATGCTATATTAATAATTACAAGATTAAGATACTTGAATAATAAGATTAGAATTTCATGTTATTTTAATTATCAATTTAACGTATAAAATACATATAATATAATATAAAAATGATATATAATTTCAAAGATTATATATATATATATCAACTTGATTCGGTTTAAACCGGTTTTTAAAATATGAAAACCGATACCACACCGGTTTAGGATCAGTTTCGGTTCTTTAAGAACGGGTACCATGCAAACTGCTTACATCAGACTGAATTTATCGATCCGATCCGATTCAACCAGTTTTTTTATTTTTTTTTAACACCCCTAATATTAATAGATGTGATTGAGAATAATAAAATTTACGATAAAGAATACTTTAATAAAAATAAATAAAAACTATTCACGTGTGGCATGGACTAATCACAGAAATTCAAAGGAAATCAAAACCTAGAAAAATTAAATTGAAGAAAGAAGAAGACTTCCACAACAATAAGTCCTAATGAACAGCTGGCCATTTAATAAACAAGCAAGCAGAAAATATTATAAAACTTATACAAGAGTCAAGACTACTAATAGGGCTGTAATGAGTCATTATATGACTTGTCAAAGTCAGCTCGACTCAGCATACTCGAGCTCAAACTCAAGCTCAAATTCAAGAATTTTTTTTTTTTGAACTCGACTCAGTAAGTTAACTTTTAACTCAAACATAAACGAGCAGATTTTAACGAGTCTAAGCCAAGTCGAGTCAAGTTTTGTTGGGTATGTGTCATTTACTAATTGAGCGAGTATCTGTTTTCACGGGAGAGTTTTTTTTTCATGAGTTGAGTTTGATTCGAGTTTAACAGGACAAGTAATAAGCAGGCTATCGAACAGACTAATTCATTTACAACCTTAACTATTACTGAGATCACTCCACTACTATTCAAAATTTTATCATTACTTTTCACTACTTTTTATTACTATTTAATATTTTATCATTATTTTTTGTTACTTTTTCACTCATATTCACAAATCATCTAAAATCACCTCACTACCCAGATATAGCAATAGTCTTTTCCCTCTCGATAAGATTATTCAAATAAACAACTCCTAAGCTATTAAAATATCACATGTAAATGTACTGCTAGTAGTTAGGGCTGTAAATTGCCACTAAACTATCAAAATAAATTACTACTAAATGGTCTAAATCCCCAACTAACAATAATTTGTTGTGCTAGGCATGACCGTGATAGAAGATTCTTGATTAATTAAGAACGAAGCATTTGTGACGCACTGCTGCTTAACATATGATAAACATGAATGAGTATGATAAAAGCTTTATAACTATTTTAACGAACTTTCAATTGTAATCTTAACTATATTTTTTATTGTCTTATTAAGAAATTATATATATTTTTTAAAATTAATTAATATTTTTATTAGGTTTTTTAAAATTTGATATTCAAATCACTGATTGTGAATAACTTTTTTAAAGATGACATTTTCAAATCCAATGTTTTTTAGCCTTATTATAAGTGACAGCCAACAAGGCAGCTTTTTTAACAAAAGCTTTAATTGGCAGTGGTTTATACATCTTCATATGTAAAATCATTTCTTTTGAAGAATGATTTTGCATATAAAGAAAAATTCTTACATTGGTTTATGCATCTTTAATCAAATAATAATAAAATATATATATTTTTATTTTTTTTACAATTAGCAACAACTTTATATTATTAACTTAATACAAATTTCATGTATCAAATTCATCTTAATATAAATTCTACAAAATTAATTTTAATGTGTAGGAAAGAAAAAAAAATAGTAAAATAATATTTGAAAAATAAATAGTACTTTTTTAAATTTAAAGAAGCATTATTTATAATTATGCAAAAATTTAGAGATTGATAAGCTAATATAAATGAATCGAAAGACGTATTCTTTAAATTTAAAAATAAAAATAAAGATAAAAAAATTATTACCAATGCTTAAGCTAAGCAATAGAGGAGTGCCAAGCAACCCATGGATAGATGAGAGAGAGAGAGAGAGAGAGAGAGAGGCATGATGATATGTCCAGAGAACTGGGACCACCAAACATGTTGAACAAAGTAGCAGTAAGTCAATAACAGAATTGAGTTGGAAGAAACAGTTAAATAGAGAATATTACCAATGCTGTACGGCTAGGTTTGATAATAAGTTAATGTCCATCCATCTTATTTCATTTATTTTATTATTATAATATTTATAAATTTTTATATAAAATATAATAAAAATTTTAATTTTTTCAAATCACAAAATAATAATAATAATATTAAAAAAAATTCTAATAATATTTTATTTAATTTTTAATTTTTATCTAAAATCATCTCATCTTATTATTATCCAAACTCTATCTAAGATGTTCACAGTATGCCTTCAATACATTTGTTGAAAAAGGAAGGTTCAAAATAATTTTATAAAAATAAATTTATAAATTGACATGATTTTATATTATACGTAAGATTATAAAGTTACTGCTATTATAAAGTATATCTAATATATCATATTAAACTATATCAATTTATAAATTTCCTTTTATAAAATCTTTTTATGATTGTAGTAACATTTCTTTTGTGAAAGATATAGAAGATTAGATTTATCTATATCTTCATTGTGAAATGAAAATGAATAATACTGGTTTTTTACTTGATTTCAAAAAGCTCTAGTAATAATTTTGATTAGTTCTTTTAGGGAACAATCTTATGAATTTATCTCGAGAAATATTACATATATATTTAGTGCACGCAAGCCTTATGCAATTTTTTTGAAAAAAAAAATAGAACTCACAATTAAAAAAATATTTTTTAATGAGTTATTTTTTCAAAGAATCTATTTGAAATTTGTACACTCTAGACTTGTTGCACAAATTATTCTCGGCAGAAAACACACTCTCCATATCTCTTACATAATAAAAATTAATTTAGAGTTCGTTTGGATACAGAAAACATATTATCTTATCTCATCATTATAATATTTTTAAATTTTTATACAAAATATAATAAATAATTTAATTTTTTCAAATTTTAAAATAATAATAATATTAAAAAATAATATTATAATAATATTTTATTTAAATCATCTAAAATTATCTCATTTTATCTATTTATCTAAACAAATTCTTGGATGATAAAGTAAAATTTTTCAATATCAAAAGCTGAGGCCTCCACAGCTACAAGTTGAGTTTTCTATAGAATATTTTCTTCTGCTTATCACGATGACCAAGTCTTACAAGCCTAGAAAGGGACATGTCTAGTGGGAGGTCCTGAGATGCCCATTGCCATTTCTGATTAAGACGTGGGAATTGGGATGGAAAAAACATTAAATAAATAAATAAAAGACATGAATCTAATCTTTCTTTCTTTTTAATTTTTTCTACTTTCTCTAAAGCAAACAATGTATGCTTGTGAATGAAGGATATTACTCCAGTAAGCAATTTAATATCCTTTTAAAGTGTGAACACAAAAATAAATTATTAAAATAAATAATAAATAAAATAAAATAAAATGCTTAGAAACTAGCATTTGGATGATGATTAATCAATCAATTATTCATGAAAATCATATTGCATTGCATTTAGACCAAGTCAATTTGGCATTTTTATGTGTTGTACAAACCACAAATTATATATCTATATTTTAATAGTAATTTTACTTTTATCAAATGATTTATACAAGATTTGCGCATTTAAGCGTGAGCAAATTATTATTATTTTTTATTTTTAAAAATAGTAGATAATAATAGATATTATTTTATTAACAAAAGCTGTGGGCCGGTCTAAAGATGGGGGGATATATGCGTTGGAATGATGGGGCTGCCGACAGTTGCGCTAGAAAAAATCTACACAATTTCCACGCACTATATTTTTTTTAATTTTTATTATTATTTTCTTTTATTAAATATTTAATATATAAATAATGAATAGAAGAATTGAATTAATTTAAAAAGAATAAATTCAAAAAATTATGAAAAATTTAAAAAATTTAAAAAAATATAGCGTGTGAAAGTTGCGTAGGATTGCTCCTTTCGCTAATTAATTATAGAGGTCATGTTTGAGGGGAAAACGAATGTTCGTGGCGTCGTCATCAAACAAAGACATGTCGACGGATACGGACATGTCTTGCCATGTGCATCATACCCCTACTGGTTGTGTAACAAAAAAAAATCAACTTAGAATTATATTCAGTGAGATATGCATTTGGTCAAGTGAGAAGTGAGACAAAGTTTTTTACTGATTTTTTAGACTACTATTTATTAGATTTTATAAAAATTGATAAAATAAATTAAATAAATAAATTTTTTTAAAAGAAAAAATGTGTTGTATTGAGTTTGCGAGAGTTGATAGATAAAATTAAAAAGTTGTTTGGATATAAATTTTTAAGATGGTTTTTTTGTATTGGTTTTTGTTAAAATTGTTTTGAATTTTGCATTTCTTACTTTTTACTCTGTCTAAATGATTAGATGAGAAGTTGAAATAAAGAATTTTTTATAGTTCGAGGAAGTTTGGATCGAATTTGGAACCTTTTTTTTTCGGTTAAATTGGAAAATTTTATATTTTATATTCTTATCTCATTTTCATTCAACTATTACAATGTATTATTGTCTATCAATAAGGAAACATGAGAATTGATAAAGAAAGNCCCCCCCCCCCTCCTCCTCCTCCTTTCGTCTCTTTCTCTCGTTAAAAACAAACGATTATAGATCTGATTTTTGTCGGATGGGGAGGAGGCCTTGGCTTCCTCTTCCACCTCCCTCTCCTTCCCTCCTTGTTTATCAAGGTTTCTTTTTTTTAGTTTTATTTTACTTTTTTCAAGGTCGAAAAAGACAGATTTATAGCTTTTTGATAACTACCGAAAGACACGCGTGACACAAGCAGATTCACAGGTCGAAAATCATTCGGAGGAAAGTGGTGGTTTTGTGAAAATCACCATGCATGGTTCTCACGCGCCGCCCACATCTGTGTGTGGTCCTCACATGCCACCCAATCCGGCAACTCTTCTCGACACACCCGCTGGATCACCGGTTTGCCACTACCAGACCTTTTCGATGAAAATAGACAACTGTGTTGCCTTTACGGGCCGTCACAAATTCTGAAGTCTACCGGAATTAGTTCCAACTGTAATCTATCATTTTCGCATCTATCTTACTGCTTTCCTTTTTTGTTTCCTTATTCTTAATTAAAATTAAAAAAAAAAAAAAAGAGTTCGTCTCTCGGATGTTTGTCGGTAGAGGTTGAGCCATCTCTTTCTATGAAACTTAAGGTTAAGTCTCTGTTTAAGCAGAAAGTATTGTCTCTTAGACGTTTGTCTGTAGAGAGTATCCAAATGCATTATTTTGGTTTATGATGTCATGTTTGATATGGAGACATCCTAGAATATATCCGGCCATGGATATAAATTTATCTGATGAATGAATAATGACAGTTTCCCTTAAAAAAGAAAAAACACAAGAAAATCTATTTGTCAAAAAAAAAATGCAAGAAAATCTAGAGATTCTTTTAAAAAGAAAATGATAAAAATAAAATTATTTTCTACCTATGTATTAAATTAAATGTAAGACATTATTATAAAATAATATTGTTTTATAATTTTTTTATAATTTATTTTAAAAAAGCTAAGCTACTTGCAAGCTTGGTGTATTAACATATCACTTATTATATAATCCATTTGAATTATAAAAAAGTTAAAACACTATTTATTAGTTGATGCGGCGGCTCTAAATCTTCCACACTTTGGTGTATTTTGGTATAGTGAAATAGAGTAATACAAGATACAGTTTTAAGATGTACAAATTTCGTATATTTCATTGGAAAGAAAAACAAAGTCCACTAATAGAAAGTCGGTTTTTTTCTAGAATCCACCAATAATATTGAAAAAAGTAATTAAATTTAAAATTTATATTAAAATTTTATTTTTTTAATAATATTTCTCAAATTTAAAAAAAAATAATGTCACAGTATCTAATGTTACTCTGAAATGTTCTCACCACGCTCCTATCAATTATCATCTTAGCGAGTTTGGCGCAAGATTTTTCAATCTGACTCATTTTTTCCAGACACCAAATGACTTGATCTAGTTCACATGCTTTTTTACCCCTCTTTGACTCGGTCTCTCCTTCCTTTTATGCTAACCATCTTAGCTAATTGAAATTTAATTTTATATTTATTTCCATTTTGATCATTTTATCATAATATAGTGAGCATACAATTTTTTTTTATATTTTTTAATTTCTCAGCAGGTTTAAAATAATTATAAAAAAAGAAGAAGATATAGTAATTCAGATTCTTTTTCATATTATAGTCATTTATTTTCTCATTATTTATTTTTTATATTTAATTAAGTTTAAACTTTTTGGAAGGATTTGTTGCCCTTAAGTACAAAAAATGTGATTTTTTTAACTGATAATACAAAGCCTTGCAATCTTGATAACTATCTCACATTTTGTAGATTAAGAAGGTATTATGAAAAAAACGAGGGAATAATATATACCAAAGGGATTAACAACATGATTAGAAAAGATAGTTCAATTTAGAACAATTAAGATCTGTTTGGATAGTTAAAGTATTTCATTTAATTGTTATTATTTTTTTAAATTTTTATCGAAAATATAATAAACAATCCAACTTTTTCAAATTCTAAAATTATAATAATATTAAAAAATAATATTTTATTCAACTTTAAACTTTCATTTTAATTCATCTCAACTCACTATTCAAACGATAATTTATATTAATATTCACAAAATCGTTATATGTATTAATATCCATTTAGTAAGTTCATTTAAAGGTGGATCACTCGTTAGAAAACACATTTAAGTCATCAAATACATTCCAAAAGATCCCATCAACAAAGAAAGAACCCTCAAGAATAGTCAGAGATATCAGACACAATACTTTGTGCCACATCCACATGAGCTATTACACTCACCAGTCTTCTTCATCTGTGAGCAGTGAAGAAGCATGGCCTACCTTCCCTTAAAACTTTTGTCTAAGCAGTTTTTTGGCCGAAAGTGAATTTAGCGTTATAGAAACTCAGAATCCTAGCCAACAAGGGAGCAGCCATAGCTAAAACCCACTTCCAAGCTTTGCACCACACAACTTTGAGCAATGAGCAGGACCCCAAGTCCCAGTTTTTATGCTTGCTTCCTGTGAGTGGTTCTTGAAGTGACCCTGTATTGTTTTGGCGTTGCAGTGCAGAGCACTGGCAGTTGAGACACAGATTTCTGCAAAAGCCTTCTAACATCACTTAATTTGGACCAAAAATGAAGAGCGAGAGAAAGAGACACTATGCTTAGTGCCATCGGGTGTTGGACAGAGGTATAGCATCGAATGCAGAATCAGAGCTCGTGATTGGAGGTAAATGAATTTTACCGAGCAACCATTGATAAGCGTTTATTGTTGGTGTTATTATTGCTGATATTTGGTGTTTTTCTGTAAAAGTGGGCTGTGGCCGAATTAATTCTACACTGAAGAGTCAGAGATGGACCTCCGTGGACCATGGTGAACATTAACGTGACATTATCAAAAACAGCCATGGAAGAAGCTCGACGAGTTCTGGTGATGGTGGCGATATTCATGTTCGTGTTGATTCGGTGTGGGGGAGCTCAACAACAGGTGAAGCTGAGCTCCCACGTCGAACGTGTAGCGTTACTCAACCTACGGTCGTCGCTGGGGCTCAAGGCCAAAGACTGGCCCCTCAAGGCTGACCCATGCTTGAAATGGGTCGGTGTCCAGTGCCAGAATGGCCGGGTGGTTGGGATCAGTGTGTCCGGGCTGAGAAGAACCCGTCTCGGGCGGAAGAATCCACGGTTCGCTTTGGATTTCCTGGCCAACTTGACCCTCTTGCAGGATTTCAATGCTTCTGGGTTTTCGCTTCCCGGCGCTATTCCCGACTGGTTCGGCAATAGCTTTAATGCACTCCAACGGCTAGATCTCCGGTCATGCTCGGTGATCGGCTCGATTCCTTCGTCGCTCGGTAACTTGCGTAAACTGAACTACTTGTATCTGTCTGGTAATAGTCTTGCCGGTGCCATCTCTCCTGCATTGGGACAATTATCGGAACTGTTAGTTCTTGATCTTTCCCGGAATACACTTACTGGGTCAGTGCCTTCTAGTTTTGAGTCTCTTGGCACTCTTACAAAGCTTGACCTTTCTTCAAATTACTTATCTGGGTCGATTCCAGCTGGTCTGGATAAACTTTCTCATCTTCAATACTTGAACCTTTCTGATAATAGTTTCGCTTCTTCAATACCCAGTCAATTGGGCGGCCTTTCTCAATTGGTAGAACTTGATCTTAGTATGAATTCTTTATCCGGGTCATTGCCTCTGGAGTTGAGAGGGTTGAGAAGTTTGCGGAGGATGAATGTTGAGCATAATGTTCTGGAGGGTCCATTGCCGGATGATTTGTTTATGAGTCTAAGTTCAAACGTTAATGCCACTGTTGCTGTGTTCAATCTCTCAAACAATCAGTTGTATGGATCTCTAAACTTATCGTCTCTTGGAAAGTTTAGTTTAGTTGATTTGTCAGATAACTATTTCCAAGGCAAGGTACTTGATGACAGTCAAACCACTGCTACTCTGGATGGAAATTGTCTTCAGATTGTGCCGGGCCAGAGGAGTTTGGAGGACTGTAGACAGTTTTATAATGAGAGAGGCTTGAGTTTTGAAGCCCCAGAAACTTCGAAGACAAACAAAAGATTGATATACATAATGGTGGGTTTATTTGGTGGGATTGGTTTGATAGTGCTTTTAGTATTTGTCATGGTACTTATCCTAAGAACGTGTGATAAAGGCGTTGCAAATCAAGGAGGGACTGCAAATGTAGGGTGATGGTTAGGTGGCCATTTGCCTTCACGTCAAGTACAGCTTGGGGCTGTCATGCGCAGTGTTTGGTCAGTCATGATGGGGAGAAATTTCCTCCACAAGTCTTGTCGAATGTGGCTCAATTTTGTGGGTCTTAATTAAATGAGCCTCAATTTAGGATTTAAAGAAATATTTTAAATTTCGTTTTGGTGATCATTCTAATTTAAGTATTGAAACAAAATATTTCAATACCGGTGCATTCTAGTGTACCGTTTCAGGATTAGTCATATATTATATATAAATATTTATATGTATATATAAACTAACAATTAATAGAATAAATGCATATATATGGTAATTGTGTAACATGTATATGTGTATACATAAATGCTACGTACAACCGACATATACAACATTTGTATAATCGGCTGACAAATTGGGTCCCACTTCAGCCATTTCTTTCTCCTCTTTCTCTCTCTCTCCCCTTTCCTTTTTCCATATGTCATTGAAAAACTTAGAAACTCGATGAATGTTTATCGGTTTCAAGCCTCTCTACCTATCCATTTCTCTCTCTCTCTCTCTCGATTTCTTCCCTTCCACTGCCACCACCAACCAGCCTCAAGCCATGGCAGGCCATTATTAAAAAAAGACCCAACCCCGCTGCTAACCTCCATCGCAGTGAAATTCAAGTAAAAAAACATGTTTGTTTTTAACAATAATCAATCGCCCAGCGAAAGAAATCACACTAACACTATAACTCCATCAACATAATTAAATTAGCATACAAATCCCTGCAAATATTCTAATTTCTAAAACATAGTAAACCATACAATCCCCAAATTATCCGAAACAAAACAAATTAAAACTATATTTGAAAAAAAAAAATCATCTATGGGGAACTCTGTCCAAAGGGATTTCGACATCACCATCGGTGATCTCCTGCTGCAAGTCCTTGGGGTTTTTCCCATCGACCGTACAACCGACGAACACGCACGTACCGAGGATCTCCTTAACGGTCCTAGAGAGGTCCCTGGCCATGGACCTGTGTCGCATGACCTTCACAAGGGAGATGTTCCTGTTATGCTTGATATTCTTCGTCTGCTTACGGTCGCACTCGGGCTCCTTAAGGGCCTTGATAACGAGGGTGGCAGCAGAGGGGACAACAGAGACCTTGGCCTATCGATTCTAGACATTGAGCTTGACCGTGACGCAGAGGCCATTCCAGTTCTTGGCGGTCTCCTTGCCTATGTCCTCTCCAATCTTCTTGGGGGATAGCCCGAGGGGGACCAATTTTGGGAGCGAGTGAACTCGCCGCTCCAACCTCGCTGCCAGTTACTCGAACATAGACATCCACGACCTGTCAAACTTCGACGACACTGTTGCTTTGGTATGAGGGGGGCAAGCATTTCAAAGAGGCAGTAAAAAATAATAAATTTTTATGCAATCGATAGAGGGATTGCACTTGGGAGTGATAAGTTTCAAAAATGTTTGCGATGTGTAGAGGAGAGAAATGTAGAGGGAGGAAGAAGAAGGTAAAAAAAAATTGATAGACAAAGAGAGAGGGAACAAAATGAAAAGGACATAAATGTTAAAAAAATAAAATTTCTCAAAAAAAGGAGTGCCGGTTGCATGGGGTTCTACAAGGGCGGTTGTAAGTAGAGTTTCTCATGTGTATATATGTAGAAGAATTGAAGACTATGGTAATTGTGTCCAGCCGGAACAGAACGAAATTTAAAACTATGGCTAGGATTTGGGTTGCTATCAAGCCCAAATATAATTTTTCTTGGCCCAATAAAATTTTTAAGGTTTAAAAGAATAAATAATAATGTTAAAACATGAATTTGAATGGTTAATAGTATCTAGAAGTAATTTAATCAAATGATTATATACTAAACTAAAAACCGGATCCATTTAGGACTTGGAAACAAACTTTGGGGTTTGGGTTAACTGTTTACGGTTTTAGTTTCAACCAAGTTTTTGAGTTTCAATTAGATTCTAAGTGTTTAGGGGTTCACTAGGGTTGAAAGCCTCTTTGGTTTAGTACAAATTGGATGGTTGGATATAATAATGTTTTACTTAGGTGACATGGTCACAAAGCTTAATTTCCTTCACTTTTTTCATCTCATGGTTTCTCTTAGGGTGGGATTGTCATATGTCCTTTTTGACATACCTTTGACTCCTGATCTGTTGTAAGGATTTTCTTTAATCCTTCTTTGTCATACTGCAGGATGATAGAGACAAACTACAAAGCATGGTTTGGACGCTTGGTCCTTTGAATTTCCTTGAGCATGGCTTGAGTCATACTGTTGCCAGACAACGTGACTCGTCAAGTCTTTACCTTTAATTGTAGAACCACTCCAGATGTGACCCTTTAGATGGGGTGTGGGCTTCTTCGTACGACATCGTCACTTTTTTGAGCCATTCCGTGTTATTTTAGAAAGTTCTCACGTCTAGGTTGGTCTGTCCTTGACATTGCTTATCTTGGACAATTAATCATATCTCACCTTGGGTGGGTGGGTAACTCTTATCTCGTTTGAGTTCACCAACCTCTTTAGCTCCTCCTTCTCGCCTTCACAATAGGTAACTTTTCTAGCTCGCCTACTATGATAGAGACACCCATCTCCACCTCACTCTAGAATGTGTCAGTCAAACCTCCTACAAGGTGCTTACTCACCCAGATGTTGGACTAGCTGCACTATGCATCTCCCTCTGTTATTTTCCTTTAGCCATTGCTTAGGTGATTTTTGCTTGAAGAAGCTCTCTTTATACCAGTCGAGTATTTATCATCTTTTGCCTTCCACTCAACTTCAAGAATGACTTGACCTCTTTCGTGCCAAGTGGTTCCTCGCAACAAAACATTCTCCCAATGAGGAAAAATATTTACAAAAGGAAAATAATAGACAATCCAATATCCTTTATCTACTAGCTAGAAGAGGAGTCAATGGTTCATGCACAATGGAGTTGAATAGTGGCAAACGATGTGTGGGTTGATGGATCTAGCCCAGTACAGTGGACCGCCATAGAAGATGACTTCATGCCGTTATGGGAATACTGAAAAGCTACAAAAATAGGGTTTAGAATGGGCTGCGATTACAATGAGGAGACCCTAGTTTTTTTTTTTTTTTGAAACAATGGAACTGATCTCATTAATCATGGAAACAAATGAAGAATACAAGGAGGGGAATCCTCCAGTAGAATAACCTCTTCAATGAGGAGTAAAGCATTACGGGCTGAAACATGAGCCACAAAGGAAAGGGTCTTCAGTGAGGAGACAGTAGCTTAGCATAAATGAGTTTATCTTTGAAGGAAAAATGGCTAGCACGAGGAAGATCATTCAAGCGACTACTAAGCTCCAAGCAGATTTTCTACAAGCACAGAAAGGTGGAAAGGAAAAACAAACCTCCAAGAAAGGTGCCAGTGTTATACCAAAATGGAGGAAGCCTGGAATTGATTTGTTAAGGCCAACTAGGATGCAGATCATATTGATGCAACAAACAAAATGATGGGGATCAGAATAATCATTAGAGATAAGAAGGGGAAATCATGGCTACCTTGAGTTCTCAATAGAAGTTTCAGTTTCAATCTGTTCTAGCTGAGTGTAAGGCCCTATGGGGAGCAATGGAGCTGTGTGTGGAACTGGATTTCAGGATCGTCATCTCTGAAGAAGATGCCCAAGTGATTATCAAGGCTGTCAACAACGAAGATGAAAATTGTTCATGGTATGACCAAGTTATAGATGATCTAAGATCTTTGCTAAGAGGGAGAATAGGCTGCAAACTAGCTTTTACTCACAGAGCAGGAAATGGTGTTGCCTATCAACTTGCGAAGTTGAGTTTTACCTATGAAGAAGAGAATGTTTGGATTGAAGAAGGCCCTGATATCATTTCAGGAAATGTAGTGAAATACAAGTTTTGTACTGAATGATCATAATAATATATATATATATATATATATTTAGATGAGCATCTGAACACCGTAACACTGTTCAAATACTTTCATCTAGGCATGTTCGTTGGCCATTTGACCGTACTATTAACTTTCCAGGTTTTGCTGGAAAATTGTAGCAACATCCACATCTTTCTAACACGGTTAAATCTGTTGTAAATAAAGATATTACAAGCTTGATCAAGCACTTGTTCACGATTCAATTATGATCATCGAATGAAAGGGGTGGAGCCGGTGGTCGAGATTTATATCGTGGTAATCGAAGGGATGGCGAGGAAAGTAATGGCAATTAAAAGGATTTACAAAACAAATTAATAAAAAAAAAGGTTACAAGTTCATATTCGCATAATTTGGCACCTTAAATTATAAATATTATTTTATTATAGCATAGATTTAACGTATTATACAAAGTCAAGTCAATTTGTCTTTGTAAACCAAATATTTGCCGTTGAATAAGGGTTCAGCAAAATATAAATAGGTTCACTTTTTATACATAAATTCAATTTCTTTATAATAAAAATTTCTAATTAAATAATTGCCGAATAATTTTAGCTGTACAGAGACAAAAATAACGTAGAAAATATTTTAATACATTTGGCTGTCAAAATCTAAGGTTGAATACAAAGAAATTAAGTCTTTTGGGCTTATTTGGACATTACGAGAATTTTTAAAATTTTAAAAAATTCTCATAATTTTATTCACAAACATCACTTAAATAAATAAAAAAATTTAATTTTAAATTTTTAAATTTTCATATAATCATTATTCAAACATAAAAATCAATACAATTTTATAAACTTCAAAATAAAACATAAAAATCAATGCTACTTTTACAAGCTTCGAAACAAATATTATATTAAACAAAAATTTTCTCTTTTCTCAAAATCCGACCAATCAAACTTGACAAAAACATAAGATAATGTCTAAAACTTGACAAAAACTCGAGATAATTATAAAATAAATATAATTAATTATATAAAATTATGTCATTTTGTAAATTTATTTTATATAATCTTTTTATATAACACTTATCTTTAAAAAATTACCATTCAGCTGCTATCATCGAAAAATTTAAGAAAAAATAAATCTTTAACCACTCCTAAAAAATTAAAAACCTTCTTGCGTTTCCATCAAAACTGAGCCAAAATCATCTCCTTTTTTTCAAAATCCAGAAATTTTCATGCTCCAAAATGAGGAATATAAATATACATATATAAAAAATAAAAAAATCTGATCTTTGAATAGGCACATGAACACCAACGTCATGTTAATTATAATATTTTATTCTATTTTTGTCGTTTCATTTCAAAACCAAAATTAGACTGCAAGTTAGGATATGACAGTCAAAAGAGTGATTGAACTGAATATTCTCCTTTCATCCCACGAGGGACACAGAAATTCTGATTTCATAACTTGATTTGTTTTTGTTTTTTTAATTCTTCGGCGGGACCACCCGTCTCGTAAATTTGATTGAAGTTTGTAGTGGAAGGGAATATACCGCTAAAATCTCTAGATACAGAAATATTTTTAATTTATTTTATCTCATCTTATTTTATTATTATAATTTTTTAAAATTTTCATATAAAATATAATAAACAATTCAATTTTTTTAAATCTTAAAATCATAATAATATTAAAAAATAATATTCTAAAAATATTTAATTCAACTTATCTAAAACTATTTTATCTCATCTCATTATCCAAATGAACCATCAATAAATTTAAGATAGTTCAAACGTAGTTATATTATTTAAACATGCAGTTCGATACCATTCCAATAGTCAATCATTCTTAAGGATGAATGATTTTATCTCTAAATATTTTTGTATGAGTGATAAATTATTATTTGAACGATATTTACAAAGCAGGTTATTTTTTAGATGAAATTTGGATTTCATCCATGTAAGTCGTTTATGGATGAAAAAAATTGTCCTGAAAAAATTTCATTCTTAAAAGTCAAATTTTGTGTAGAATTAATTCTTGGCATGTATTAATTGCTTTTATATAACTGTTGCTTAAGGTGTGGTTTAGATAGTGAGATGAATATGAGATAATTTTAGATGAAAGTTAAAAGTTGAATAAAATATTTTAAAATATTATTATTTTTAATATTATTATTATTTTGGTATTTGAAAATGTTGAATTGTTTATTATATTTTGTATGAGAATTTGAAAAAATTGTAATGATGAGATGAGATGAAACGTTTTCACTATCCAAATGGGGCCTTAAATGGATGAGCATTGACTAGTTTAAGCTGGGCCAGGTGGAGAGGGACATTGAGTTGGTAACCGTGAAGGATGAGGGTCCTCGATGGAGAAGATGATAGTAACTAGAGAGAAGCCTCAGACGTTGTCGTCTTTGGCAATCGTGGGAGCGTTGCATTCATTGATAGAGAAGACTTGGAAATTTCATAAAGAACATGTAGAGACGAAGACGAAGACGAAGATTTGGAAATTTCAAAAAGAACACGGTCAAAGACAAAGAACACAGTAAGACTGAAACGATGTTGTTTTTTATTAATGCCACGTCAGACGCGATGCCGCGGGGTTTCCCAGGCCCGTTGCATCCATCATTTTCGTTTCAATTAAGCATGGACAAGTACTTCTTGGAACTCAGCAGCTATGGCGAAACGTCTAGACATTTTTATGTTGGTGAGGGAGCTAATTTTTCTAACGTCCGGCGTTGAAAGAAATAAATCTTATGTTTAATTCTACAATAAATTGTAAGATAATAACTATATATATAAAAATATAAAAAAGTTAATTCTTATTGGGATCTATCAAACTTCTCTTGATGGTTCGCAATGCCGTCACTGAAAATAAATACAAATGTTAATCATCATTTAATCAACATGAACATTTATAGAATTTGTAAGCTTTGGTATGGCCCCCGTGTTTCTCTAATTCTAACATCGGGTTTTCCACATTGAGAGAAAGTGAATTTGTGGGTGCATATACTTAATTCCTGCACCTCCTATGTGGCAAATTTGTATTGATGCATGTAAAAACAAAATTCCCACCCGACCGTCCTTAAAAGTTTTTATCAAGAAGATAACCTTTCATGCTCCAAAATGAGGTTATAAATATATATATATATTTATATATATATATAAATAAAAAAATCTGATCTTTGAATAGACACATGAACACCAACGTCATGTTAATTATAATATTTTATTCTATTCTTGTCGTTTCATTTCAAAACCAAAATTTGACTCCAAGTTAGGATATTCTCCTTCCATCCCAACGAGGGACACAGAAATTCTGGTTTCATAACTTGATTTTTTTTTTTTTAATTCTTCTGCGGGACCACCCGTCTCGTAAATTTGATCGAAATTTGTATTGGAAGGTAATATTGTCCACGGATATAATGAATTTAAGATAGTTCGAACGTAGTTATATTATTTAAACATATTTGATCTATCTAACATCGAGATATTTTATCTCCTTTTAGAGAGATATTTTTATCTTATCTCATTTTATTTTATCTCAATATTTAAACACCACAAATATAAATAATTTTTAATTTCATATATTTAATATTTTCATCTAATCATTATTTAATTATTATAAATTTTTCAAACAAAACACAAAAAATAATTTAACTTTTTCATATTTCAAAACAAATATTATATTAAAAAATTATATTCTAACAATATTTTAACTTTATATTATTTTTATTTAATTTTTTCTCTCATTTTTTAAAATTCCATAAAACATCTTAACTAAAATCATTTCATTATTATTCACATTATTTCACTATTATTCACAAATCATATTGGATTCTCAACTCATTATCCAAATCAGACCAAAGGCATCCCTTGGTTTCACTGACGGTCTCAATTCATCTCATTTCAACATCCAAATACCATTCAAATACAAATACTTTTCAATTTCTAATTTCTTAATTTTTAATTTCTAATTTTTTCATCTAATATTTATAACCTTTCTCAAACTTCAAAACAAAAATAATCCAAACTCTTGACTGATACATCCAAAGAACGCAAAGAACACCAGAACCCAGAAATTTCTGTCAGTACCCAGCACTGGAAATTATTGTTGTAGTATCCAAGTACTCCGCCTGATAAGAGAAAATAATTATCAGAACTTACGCAATTGAACTCTAAAGCAGCTCAATTTGTACGTATGATGAAAAAATATATTATTTAAAAATATATTTGTTGGGTAAAATTTGAACTTTATCAGTAATCCATCAAGTTTCTTATATTGTGATTTAAAGTTCAAACTTATTCTCAAATTTAGATTATAGCCTAGAATTTAGATGTGACTAACAACTTCTTAAATCACTTACTAAATTTTGAAATAATTAAACTCTAGAAATGGAGATGGAGCTAATATTTCAGCCAAAAAAAAAAAAAAACAAATACACACTAGCAAAAAAAGTCATGAATTAAGAACAGCAGATCCCACTGGGACATTTCGTCAAACACTAAAAAAAATCCCCATTCGTCCATGGATGTAATGTACAGTGAGACAGCGAGATCCCAACTCACTGCGTCCGGAGGTTTTCATATTATCTGATAGCTATGTCTATGGAAGGAGACAAGGCCAATGCTCCATCTCTGAGCTATGAATTATGAATTACGACAAGGAACCCAAAGTCCCTCTCAGGCATTGTTTCGAATAGCTTCGATGTAAAAGCCCACCCATATTCGAAAAAAGATCACAAACACTGATCGACGATTTGAGTGCGTGAACTAGTGGCCGACAAACTCTGATTGGGTTTTGAGTCAAGAGTAGACGCTTATACCACATGAATTGGGCTCTCATAGATCCAAGAAGCGGATGGGCCTCAGTGAATTAAACCAGTTTTACTCTAAAGCAGCACTGGAAATAGAATGTATTTATTTAAATTATTTTATTACTATTTAAAAAAAAAATCTGACATACTTCAAATGTCGAGAAGTCCCATTAATTTGATTCAATACGTACCCATTATCCATCCATGCCTCCATTGTGTTTGAGCTTTGGACTGTGTGCCCAAGATGAGGATGCTCTCCCTCGGTTGGGTTTTTCATTTTGAGCTCGTAGATCTTAATTTGTTCCTGAGTTGCTGGGCCTACTTCTTTCTATGCATAGATGTAAACCCATTTCAGTGTGCATTTACACCTCCAAAACAATACGCTATGTCAGGGAAATAAACGGAGGATGAATTCTCATTACCATAATCCATCTTATCTCAGTAATATTATGAGTATGTCTTTCATGTATGAGTGTTTGCTGGCTTGCCTGTTAACCACCTGTTCGGGGACTCAAAATTTCTTGAGCTGTAGATGATTTCAGACTCATTCTTGTTGTAAATGTTCGTTTTCGTCTCTTCTCATTACAAGTTAGTTTATAGACGCACAATAGAGAGAGAAGAAAAAAAAAAAAAATTCAAAGTTTGTAATTTCACTTTCTATTTTGTAAAGTGCACTCCACAATATTATCAAATTAATAAAAAAAAATATAATGTGTATGATTTAATTTCTTAATAATTAAGATCTGAATGTTAAGATTGTGTTATGTAACTTATTTTTAGATATTTTGACAACACAACTGGTTTCAAGTATTTTAAAATATTCTCACATATTTCCTTCCTAAACGTCTCTCAAACATAAAATGCTTTCAATTTCAAATTTTTAGCTTTTTTATTTAATTATTACATAATCATTATAATTTTTTAAAACTCTCAAACAAAATACAAAA
Source organism: Pterocarya stenoptera (assembly GCA_003123785.1). Lineage (NCBI taxonomy): Eukaryota > Viridiplantae > Streptophyta > Magnoliopsida > Fagales > Juglandaceae > Pterocarya > Pterocarya stenoptera. The sequence goes on along the minus strand of QEOT01124280.1, from coordinate 191,480 downwards.
AATAATATTACATTTTCAAATTTCAAAATAAAAATTATATTAAAACTTTATAATATTTTTATTCAATTTTTTATCTTTTATTTTTTAAAACTCAATATACTTAAACTTGAATTATTTCACTACTATTTACAGATATATTAAGATATTTTAAGTATACAAAGGATCCGTGAGTTATTTTTTGGTGCTTCTTGGTGATATCGAGGGATTGACAATCGATGAATTTGGCTTGATTTGAGCTAGAGAAGGTTAAAAACTGAAAAAAAGAGAGAGATGCTATTTTTTAATCTAATTTTTTTCTCAATTACAGTTGCTATGTGGCACTGCTTAAGTATTGAGTCGAGCTACTCTGCCGCCCAGACTAGTCCGTTCAATTTGACCCCTAGGCTAAATGTGTATTTTTATTTTTATTTATTTTTCTTTTCATATTTTTTTAACATATTTAAATGTTTTTTTTAAAAAAAATACACCAATACACAAAAAATCAATTTCTTAATCATTAAGAAATAAATAAATAAATATACAAGCGGTCAAAGTGAGGGGACAAATTAGCATTTTCCTTAAGTATTTACGATTTAAGTGGCTGACATTTAGATTTATTTAAAATATATCATATTAGTTAGGAGTGTAATCAGTCCGGTCTGGTTTTGTATATTTTTTTAACCAAATTGGTATATATCAGTTTTAAAAATTTAAGAACTGACACCGGATCAATTCACTATCGAAACCAGAACTTTCAATTTTTCGATTTCGATCCAATCCGGTCTGGTTTTTTCGGTTTTACAGATTACTTATGTTAGTAATAATATTATGTTTACATATATTAAACTTAATCTATTTATATTATAGTATAAGTACATTATTATATAATAATTAATACATACTACTATAATATTGAATTTAACTATAGTCTATATAAGTTATAGACTTTTTATATGAGTATATATGATTAAATGTATAAAAATATACTTGCAAAAGGAATATATATTTATATTATAACTTATTATGCTAAAAATGTATTTATCCTTGATATATATATCAAAAGTAAGTTTATAAGTTTATATTAATAACTTAATATTAATATTATGTTTAAGACTAAAATTTATATGTTATTTCAAATATTATATTAAAAATTATAAGATTAATTTTATATTATATCACATGTTATATTAATTTTATGTTATAAGATTAATATACTTGAATAATAAGATTAGAATTTTATGTTATATTAATTATCAATTTAAAATATAATATATATATAATATAATATAAAAATGATATATAATATGAAAGATTATATATATACCGGTCTACTCGGTTTAAACCGATTTTCAAAATATCAAAACACATACCACACTGGTTTAGGATCAGTTTCGATTCTTAAGAATCGGTACCGCACTAGACCACTTACAAATGGTACCGCACTAGACCACTTACAAATTGGACTGAATTTACCGATCCGATCCGATCCGATTCAACTAGTTTTTTGGGTTTTTTTTTAACACCCCTAATATTAATAGATGTGATTGAGAATAATAAAATTTACTATAAAGAATAGTTTAATAAAAAAAATCTATCAACGTGTGGGATGGACTAATCACATAAATTCAAAGGAAATCAAAACCTAGAAAAATTAAATTCAAGAAAGAAGAAGACTTCCACAACAATAAGTCCTAACGAACAGCTGGCCATTTAATACACAAGCACGAAGAAAATATTATAAAACTTCTACAAGAGTCAAGACTACTCCTAGGGCTGTAATTGAGTAGAGCCAATTCGGTCTTTGGCTTACCGAGCTCGACTCGACTCAGAATATTTGAGCTTGAGCTCGAGCCCAAATTCAATATTTTTATTTATTTTTTGTTCGAGCTTCACTCGATAAGCTAAATTCCTAATTTGAGCTCAAGTTGAGCTAAGCTCAAATTTGGCACGAATTGTTTATTTTTTTTTAGTTTTTAAATAAGATTTAAGAATTAATAAATTAGATAAAAAAAATTTAAAAAAATATAATATTGAATTTGTACAACTAACAAGTAGAAAACCTCTATTGAATTATAAAATTTTAAAAGTTTATAAAAAAATTAATATCTAACTAGTTAATAATATGTATCCATAATAACAATATATTATATGCCTAAATATATTATTAATACATACACATAATATGATAGTATATATCTATTTCATATATAGTTCATACATATATACTAGTATATGAAATTATTAAATCTTATCGACTAATTATTATACAAATTATAAAATATAGCTATGAAGTATATTCAATGTATAGATAAAAGTTATCAAGTTACATATTATATATTTAATTATAAAAGTGCTATGCTTATATTATTAGCTAATATATATATATATACACATATGTGCATGTATATATTTATCAATATATGAATGAGCTTTAATCGAGTCGAGCTAATAAGTCGACTTAGGCATAAACGAGCGGCCCTTATCGAGATTTAGCCAAGTGGAGTCGAGTTTTATCGGGTATGTATTATTTACTAATCGAGCGGGTATCTACTTTCATGAATGAGTTATTTTTTCATGAGTTGAGTTCGATTCGAGTTTAATTGAGCGAGTAACGAGCGGGCTATCGAACAGACTGATTCATTTACAATCCTAATTATTGCTGAGATTACTCAACTACTATTCAATATTTTATCATTACTCATATGAAATCATCATACTACCAAAACATAGTGGTAGCCTTTTCCCTCTCGATAAGATTATTCAAATAAATAACTCCTAAGCTATTAAAATATCACATGTAACTTATTTGTCCAAACTCTAAACAATAGAGAAACTCTCAAAATAAATTACCACTAAATGGACTAAATCCCTAACTAACAATAATTTGTTGTGCTATGCATGATCGTGATAGAAGATTCTTGATTAATTAAGAACGAAGCACGTGCGACGCACCGCTGATTAAGTCATACATTAGTCGATTAATATATGATAAACATGAATGAGTATGATAAAAGCTTTATAACTATGTTAACAAACTTTGAATTGTTTTCTTATCAAAGATTTATATTTTTTTCAAAACAAAATTAATTAATATTTTTATGAGATTTTTTAAAATTTGATATTCAAGTCACTGATTATGAATAACTTTTTTAAAAGCTTAAAAAAAATAACTTTTTTAAAGAAAACATTTTCAAATCTAATTCTTTTAGCCTTATTATAAGTAACAGCCAACAGTCAGCTTTTTTAACAATAGCTTTAAGCCGAGCAATAGTGGAGTGCCAAGCAACGATATATGAGAGAGAGAGAGAGAGGCACGATGATTTGTCCAGAGAACTGGGACCACCAATCGTGTGGAACAAAGTAGCAGTAAGTTCATGACAAAATTGATAACAAACATCTAGTTCTCTCTCTCTCTAGAAAAACCCTCTCGCTTCTCTCTAAAACTATCCAAACTCTAGATCCAACGTGAGGGGGTGGGAGTTTCGACTCCTCCCCCCTCCTCTCTCTGTCCTTTTTCTTTCGTGTTGTATTTTTGTTGTTTGTTTTTATGTTTTTCAAGCCAAATAAGGGAGGATTGTCGTTCGAGTCTTTCCGGTCGTCAACCTGCTACACCCGCCTCACCGGCATAATGCCCTGCCACCGATCTTCAAGTCTACCAATCTGGCGTCAATCGGAGTGGCCTGTCGCCCACACGCGCAGGACGAAGATCTGGATCTTGCCGACGCTTGACCTTCAGGCGCCATCGAGAAGTCCTTTACCGACACCATGCTCGGCTTCTGTGGAACCTCTGAGTCTGAGACTTCGAAGTTTGACAGACGGCTTTCCTCCCAGTGTGAACAGTGTCCTATACTTGCCACTGCCAACCGTTTTGCTCACTGTTCATCCGTTTTTGTTCTTGGCTTTTATTGTTTCAGTGTTGTTTTTTCTTGCTCAGTATTTTGTTTTGCTTTTCGGGTTTTGTTGTTTTTTGTTGACCCGAGCGTGGTTTGAACTTTTGGATAAGACGTAATCTGGGGCAAGAGCTAGTCGAAAGTGGTGAGTGATGCTACGTCTGGTGATCGTACGGCTGAGCTGTTGTGGTCCGTGCGTTAGCTGGGTAGCTCAGTCAGGGCTCGAGATGCCGACGCTTGCAGTGGACGTGTCGTCTGGGGTCTCACCAGTGCTTGTGGTCCTGTTGTTGTTAATGTGTTTAGTTATAGTTTTTTTCTACTTATTTTAGTTAGTATTTTATTATAAATAGACTTTGGATTTGATGTCCATAGCGGTGTCCCATACTCACCCTTCTTCTGAGGGTAGAGGGGCCCTTCAAGTTCTGGTTTACAAAACGCTTTCTCTGTTTGAGAGAGTTTGTTTAGAAGTTAAGACAGTGTCCGTCACAAAGTAATTTATGTGTGGGGAAGCCTCAGAACTGATGCGTAGTTTGGCTTATAGTTTAGATTTTTCATGTACTGATAAGTCAACAAATGTAATTTCGAATCATTAATAAAATGAGTTTACTTTCAAAAAAAAAAAAAAAAAAGAACTGAGTTGGTAGAAACAGTTAAATGGCAAGAAAGCCATTCCTTTGCATAAAAAATTGGAGAATATTACCAAACCTGTAAGATGTTCACAGTATCTTTCAATACATTTGGGGCAGAAGGAAGGCTCAAAATAATTTTATAAAATTTATTATAAAGTAGATCTAATATATCATATTAAATTACGTCAGTTTATGACTGTAATGGTATTTCTTTTGTGAAAGATATAGAAATATCTTGGTTGAAATGAAAATGATTAATATTGGTTCTATACTTGATTACAAAAAGTTATAGTTATAAGTGTGATTCGTTCTTTTAGGGTAAGAGTTTTAGGGTACAATCTTACGAATTTATCTTGAGAAATATTAGGTACATATCTAGGACATACAAAGCTTATGCAATCTTTTTGAAAAAAAAAAAATAGAACTCACTATTAAAAAATATTTCTTTTAACGAATTATTTTACAAATAATCCACACGAGATTTATACACACTAGACCTATTGCACAAATAATTTTTTGCAGAAAACACACTCTCCATATCTCTAACATAATAAAAATTAATTTAAAATAATATACAATTCAATTTTTTCAAATATCAAAATAATAATAATATTAAAAAAATAATATTATAACAATATTTTATTTAAATCATCTAAAACTATCTTATCTTATCTCATTATCCAAACAAACACATAGAAGATAATATCAAAAGCTGTGGCCTCCACAGCTACAAGTTGAGTTTTCTATGGAATATTTTCTTCTGCTTATCACAATGACCAAGTCTTACAAGCCTAGAAAGGGACATATCTAGAGGGAGGTTCTGAGATAGTTTCATTGCCATTTCTGATTGAGACTTTGGGATGATTAAGACGTGGGAATTGGGATGGAAAAAACATTAAATAAATTAAATAAATAAAGAAATAAATAAAAGGCATGAATCTAATCTTTCTTTCTTTTGTCTTTTTTTCTACTTTCTCTAAAGCGAATAATGTATGCTTGTGAATGATGGATATTACTCCACTAAGCAATTTAATATCCTTTTAAAGTGTGAACACAAAAATAAATTATTGAAATAAATAATAAATAAATAAAATAAAATGCATAGAAACTAGCAATTGGATGATGATTAATCAATCAATTATTCATGAAAATCATATTGCATTGCATTTAGACCAAGTCAATTTGGCATTTTTATGTGTTGTACAAAGGCTGCTGTTAACATGTTACAATCAAACTTGTCTTGTAGCTTAGAAAAATAAACACTGTACTTCTAAAAAAATGATGCTTTTAATCATCTCAGAAATTGCAAAGGAAGCAACAATTGACAGGTAGAGAAGCCAAGCCAAACAAGTACTTTTTAGTTTGAGTAGTACTACTGTGCCGCTTGCAAGTAACCGCTGGTGTAAAAGTAGTGTTTTTTCTTTATTCAATTTTTTTATTCACATTTTTGTTATCATTTTTAAATATTTAAAAATATATAAAAAATATATCAATACACTAAAAATTACTTTATTAATTTTTAAGTAAAAGAAAAAACAAAACAAAATTTACTGAGCGGTCAAATAGAGCGGTAACATTTAGGCGGCATAGTAGTTTTTTTCCTTTTAGTTTTCATTTCTTTTGAGAAAAGCATTAAGCATTATTTTTGCTCTAATCTCTTCCTCTTAAATCTTATCTCCATTTAAAAGTGGGATTAGAGAGATTTCATGGGAATCAATAATAATCGTATAAATTATTATGAGTTAAGTAATATTAAATATAATTATAGATTGCATAATCTCACACATTTTTTAAAAATTAATAATACAATTTTGGATATATTTTTTTAAAAATGATGCACATGATTTACATGCCCTAAGACGTGTCTAACATTACTCAATACGAGTCATTTTTGTGTCACGTTATAAAATATGTATTTTCCATTTGAGTTTTTTTTTTTTTATTATTTGAAATGAAACTTCTCATTAATAACAATCAGATCAATTACAGAGTTTGTCAAACAAGACATTACTTGAGATAAACTCAGGACTCTCCTCGATCATTACAATCTCATTGCTATAATTAAAACTTATAAACTTAGCTAGTTGGTGTGCAACACCATTTCTTGCTCTCAGTACCCATGCAACCTTCTAATCTTGTCTTCTCTTAAGTAGTTCTTTGATATCATCCACTACTTGTCCAAACCAAAGCCAATTCTCTTCTTTACTATTTACTGCCTTCACAACACTTTGTGCATCACCTACAAATATTACATTGCGTAGGTTAAGTTCATGGCACAAAACCATTGCTCTATATAATCCCAAGCATTCAGCTAGCACTGGTTTGGATTTAAAACTCTTTTTAGCAAGGAGTGAAACAAGAACTTCTCCCTCACAGTCCCGAACTATGACTCCAATACCCATTTCCTTAGCATCTTCATGTAGTGTAGCATCCCAATTTGCCTTAATATAACCTTTTGATGGTGTTTTCCAGGTTCTAGTGTTGTTTGTACAACTCCCTCCTTGCTGACCTTCTTGCCTTCTCGCCTGTGAAATCTTAAACTCTTCCATCAGCTCATTAGTTCCCAGTACAAGACTTTTTAGATCAGTCATTCTACCTTCAAACATAAATGTGTTCCTCTGTAGCTAGATTTTCCTCAACATAATAGCAACCCAACTGAGAGTAACATCATTTAGTGTCTGTGCACACCTTATCCACATATCTAAAAAATTCATTTCATTTACATTCCATTTCTGCACTAGGCTTTGTTTCTTATACAGATTTTTTCTTATTGGCAACACACCTTGACAAGCCTTCCACATGAAGTTCTTCACAGTTCCTGGTACCTCCAGTTTCCATAACTTCTTCAACACTTTTCCAAACCATTCTTTATAGAAGACTCTCCCTACAACACATGTTTCTGGTGTAGAGCAGAAAAATAAGCACTCTTTACATTGATATTCCCATCACCTGTATATCCCCAATAACTCTTGTTAGGTCCTCCAAGGAAACTAATAGGAATATTACAAATTTGCTCTGCCTCTTCCTCGTTAAACATTTCAACTATTAACTGCTCATTACAACTGTGATTCTCCTCATTAATCAACTCATTCATTCTTGCATCTCGGTCCAGCCTGCTGACTTGTGACTGCACACTGAAAGTGTCTGGAGTTTGAAGCCATTTTTGCCCCCATATCTTAATGTTTTGGCCATTACCCACCCTCCATCTTAACCCTTTTTTCAACAAGTTAATTGCTGAGAACAAACTCCTCCAGATTAAGGATGCACCCCTCCTTAGTTTAGCCTCCATTAAAGATTTCCTCTTGAAATACTTTTCTTGAAAGCTCTTTGCCACCAAAGAAGATGGAAACTGCATCATTCTCCAGCATTGCTTGGAAAGCAAAGCTTCATTAAAACACTCCAAATCCCAAAACCCCATCCCCCCATCACTCTTAGATTTGCCCATCGTATCCCACCTCTTCCAATGAATCTTCTTCTCCCCCTCCCTACTACCCAACCAGAATTTAGCAATAATGTTAGAAATCTCATGACATAAATTCTTAGGTAGCTGAAATATACTCATCGTGTACGTAGGTATAGCCTGTAATACACTTTTGATAAGTACTTCTTTTCCTACTTGAGAGAGAAATGAGTTTTTCCAACTGTGACTTTTCTGCCATATACGCTCCTTTATTCGTCTAAAAGTATTAAATTTAGACCTCCCCACCAAAGCTGGTAATCCCAGGTACCTTTCATAGCCCCCACACACACCACCTCCTGCTTCTAGAATAATATCACGTTTCTCATTAGCTCTAGTATTAGAACTAAAAAGAAAGAAGATTTTTGTTTATTAAGCTTTTGACCTGATCCTACCTCATAAAGTTGCAGCAATTCATGAATCTTCTTCCACTCTGAAACCTTTGCTCTACAGAATAGAATGCAATCATCCGCAAACATCAAATGATTGATACATGTCCCACCTCTTCTCATTGAAACAACTTTTATATCCTCCTATTAATCAAAGAGCTTAAACCTTCAGCACAAAGGATAAAGAGATAAGGTGACAAAGGATCACCTTGTCTCAACCCCCTCTTTGGACAGAAAACCTTCCCTGGAATCCCATTAATCAAGACTGCATAGCTAACTGAACTGACACACTCCATCACCAATTGAACCCACTTTCCACTGAATCCTAACTTCACCATCAAAGCCTTCAAATACCTCCATTCAACCCTATCATATGCCTTGGACATATCTAACTTCAAAGCTAAACTTCCCACCTTTCCTTTCTTGCGAGTCTTCATGGAGTTGAAAATTTCATAAGCTATCATAACATTATCCATGATCAATCTTCCCGATAGAAAAGCACTTTGGTTACAAGAAATAATTAAGGGTAACACTCTCTTTAACCTATTAGCCATGACTTTTGCTGTAATCTTATACATCACATTACATAAGCTAATAGGACGAAAATCACTCACATTCACAACATTTTTTACTTTAGGAATTAAAGTAATAAAAGTATGATTTAAAGAAGAAAGAGTACCCTCTCCATTTAGGAAGCTAAGAGCAGCTTTACTAACTTAATCTCCAACAGCATCCCAATGTGTCTAGAAAAAACCTGCTGTGAAGCCATCCGGTCCTGGGGATTTAAGAGGCCCCATCTATTTGATTGCATCATCCACTTTTGTTTTGGTGAAAGCCGAGTCCAGATGTTGATTCATCTCAACTGAAACTCGAGGCTCCATGTTCTCCAAGCATCTTTCAATAATCTCCAGAGATGGATCTGAAGCAGAGATGGATCTGAAGAAGTGTACACCTTTGTAAAAAAACTTTGAAATGCTCTTGCAATTTTTGCTACATCAGTCAGCACCATATCATCTTCACCTTTCACACTTTTAATAGTATTCTTTTTTTTCCTCTCTGTAGCACATGCAGGAAAGTTACGGGTATTCCTATCCCCCTCTTTGTACCAATGCCTTTTTGCTCGTTGTTCCATGTAATATGTTCTTGTTCCAGCAGAAAACCTAGTCTCAATTGAATCGAATTCACCTCATGGATGTTATGTTCATCCTCAATCTCTTGTAATAGTTTCAGTCGATTAGACAAAGCATTTAATTCCTTCCCCTTGTTCTTATCCAGTCCCCTGCTCCATCTCCTTAAATCTCTACCACAGCTCTCAAGAAGACCCATCACATTATGCATAGAATCAGTGGTAAGCCTCTCTCTTTCCAATTGTTCTTAACCACACTGCTACACTTCTCTTCTAACTCACATCTTGCCTCATATTTAAATAGATTCCTCCCTCTTTGAGTTTCCTCTCCTCTACCACTAAACTTCATTAGTAAAGGCTAATGATCCAAGCTTCTTGCCATGCACTAACACTTCAATCCCATAATCTTGGAACATACTAGTCCAAATAGGATTAGCAACCACACTATCTAATCTCTCTTTTGTATATGTTCCATCCCCATGTTTATTGCTCCAAGTAAACATATCCCCCTTAAAGCCAAGGTCATGCAAGTGACAACTCTCTAAAGCTTCTCTAAATCTAACCATCCACGCTTCCCTTCCCCTTTTCTCAGAATTGGACAGGATTTCATTGAAATCTCCAAGGACATACCAAGCATGTTGAAAATCTGGTTTTAGAGATTCCAAAAATTCACATGCTTTAGTTCTCCTTGTTGCATCTGGCTCACCATAAAATCTAGTTAGTAACCATCTCGATGAAGAATCCACATCTCTAATCCAGTTTTCCTTTTGAGTTAGTTTCAATAACAACTCTCTTAAACTTTTTTTTTTTTTTTTTGACGAGGAAACCACTTCACGGCATAGAACAACAATCTATTGTCACGACTTTCCAATTAAATCGTAGTTTGAAAACTATCTTAAACCAAATTATCTATATTTTAATAGTAATTTCACTTTTATCAGATGATTTATACAAGATTTGTGCATTTAAACATAACAAATTATTTATTTTTTTATTTTTAAAAAATCGTAGATAATAATAGATGTTATTTTATGAACAAAAGCTGTGGGGTCTAAAGATGGGGGATATACGCGTTGGGGCTGCCGGCACTTGCGCTAATTAATTATAGAGGTCATGTTTGAGGGGAAAACGAATGTTCGTGGAGTCGTCATCAAACAAAGACATGTCGACGGATACGGACATGTCGACGGATACGGACATGTCTTGCCATGTGCATCATACCCCTACTGGTTGTGTTAAAAAAAAAACAACTTAGAATTATATTCAGTGAGACGTGCATTTGGTCAAGTGAGAAGTGAGACAGTTTTTTACTAATTTTTTAGACTGCTATTTATTAGATTTTGTAAAAATTGATATAATAAATTAAATAAATACATTTTTTTTTAAAATATGTGTTGCATTGAGTTTGTGAGAGTTGGTAGATAAAATTAAAACGTTGTTTGGATATAATTTTTTAAGATGGTTTTTTTGTATTGGTTTTTGTTAAAATTGTTTTGAATTTTGCATTTCTTACTTTTTACTCTATCTAATTGATTAGATGAGAAGTTGAAATAAAGAATTTTTTTATAGTTCGAGGAAGTTTGGATCGAATTTGGAAAGTTTTTTTTTTTTTTTGGGTTAAATTGGAAAACTCTATATTCTATATTCTTATCTCATTTTCACCCAACTATTACGATGTATTATTGCAATNGATAATTTTTTTTTTTTTTTTTTTATCTTGTTTGTGGATAGTGAGCATATGTCTATTGTTTAAAAATGAGAGGATAAAATGTGAATAAGAGTAGCTTAGTTATTTGTATAGTGAAGTACTTCATCTTAATATGATTATATTAAGCTTAGTTATTTGGAAATTTAATAAAGGAAGTCAAGCTCCTTATAGATAGATATCGTTGCTGCACTATTCAGCATGTAGGGCGCGTAGGTAATGAAGCCGCCCATAATTTAGCTAAACATGCTCTGTTTGTAGAGGACACAGCAATGTGGTGGAACTCTTGTCCAAATTTCATCCAACAGATTGTATGGGTGGACAAGCATATGTAATTCTTTGGTGATTTTAATGAAATTACTTTTCTTATAAAATAAAAATAAAAAATGATTATATGATTGTTAATTGTGTTATTATAATTTCAAGGAAAACTCCAATATTTTCTATAGAAAAATAGGGACAAGATTTGAACCTAATTTCAGCAGGACTATTTTTAAATCTGTAAAGGGTTTGTAATGTAAGNCCCTAGCACTTCCCCCCCCCCCCCTCCTATCTTTGTCTCTCTCTCATAAAAAACAAAGGGTCATAGATATGATTTTCGCCAGAGGGGGAGGAGGCCTTGGCTTCCTCTTCCTCCTCCCTCTCCTTCTCTCTTTCCTCCATTCACCCACCTTGTCTATCAATGTTTCTTTTGCTTAGTTTTATTTTGCTTTCTTCAAGATCGAAAAAGACAGATTTACAGCTTTTCAACAACTACCGAAAGACATGCACGGCACAAGCAGATTCACAGGTAGAAAATCATTCAGAGGAAAGTGATGGTTTTGTGAAAATCACCGTGCGTGGTTCTTACGCACCGCCCACATCTGTGTGTGGTCCTCACGTGCCACCCAATCTGGCAACTCTTCTCGACACATACGCTGGATCACTGGGCTTGCCACCACCAGACCTTTCAGATCCGACCTTTGTAGATGAAAAGAGACAAGTGTGTTGCCTTCACGGGCCATCACAAATTCTGAAGTCTATCGAAGTTAGTCCAAACTGTAATATGTCATTTTTCACATCTATCTCACTGTTTTCCTTTTTGGTTTCCTTATTCTTAATTAAAATTAAAAAAAGAGTTCGTCTCTCAGATGTTTGTCTGTAGAGGTTGAGCCCTCTCTTTCTATGAAACTTAAGATTGAGTCTCTGTTTAAGCAAAAAGTGTTGTCACTTAGACGTTTGTCTGTAGAGAGTATCCAAATGCATTATTTTGATTTATGATGTTATGTTTGATATGGAAACATCCCAGAATATATCCAGTCATGAATGTAAATTTCTCTGATGAATTAATGATAACAATTTCCCTTAAAAATGAAAAAACACAAGAATCTATTTGTCAAAAAAAAAATGCAAGAAAATCTAGAGATTCTTTTAAAAAGAAAGTGATAAAAATACAATTATTTTCTACCTATGTATTAAATTAAATGTAAGACATCATTATAAAATAATATTGTTTTATAATTTTTTTATAATTTATTTTAAAAAAGCTAAGCTACTTGCAAGCTTGGTGTATTAACATATCACTTATTATATAATCCATTTGAATTATAAAAAAAGTTAAAATACTATTTATTAGTTGATGCGGCTCTAAATCTTCCACACTTTGTGTGACGTCCTGACTTCCACGTACGGAAATGCGGGAATCGTGACGTCGAGATAATGACAATACGGGTCACGCATCCCAAAGATAAGTGTTCAAATGTGTGCAACATGCAACAAGAGCACCACAAAAGTCGCAACGGTTAAATAAAAGTAGCCAACTAAGTACCATAATTGTTTAATACAAATATTCAAAATAAATAGCTGTTAAAAAATTATACAATTATCCATTATAGATATAATACAAACCAAATACATACACGAGTGGAAAACAAATCCTATAATCTAAAAAGTAACCAACAATATACATGCATATGATGAAATATACATTAGACCCAAAATATCATTTTTCCCGAAAATGAAAATTTTTCGACACACGCTAAAATCCCATTTTGGCCTAAAAATATATCCATTAAAACATTTCCCGCCATTTTTCCTGAAAATGGCCCAAAACAATAATTTATCATTTTTTCAAAAAATTATTCACACAAAATCCTTTTATCCAACAAACGCTATTTTCCTAGAAAATAGTCCAAATATCCATTTATCAAAAACCCGTCATTTTTACAGAAAATTGTCCATTATCCAATTTTACCCTATGCACCATGATCTCCCCTAGAAACCATCCGCACACCATGGCTCCCTTCGTCACACCACTAGTAACGACTGTACGAGCGATATCCAGTTCCGCGTCCAACGCATTCGTGGCCAAGCATCCTCTAGCCCCTGCCAACAATAGGGGCCACGAAGTAGGCACGAGAGCTTTGCCATCACATCCGATCTCGTTGTCGCCCAGCGACAACCTAGACACTCAGTCTATTCCGCTCCCTAGTGACCAGAGGAGCTCCACAGAGATAATACCTCATCTCGGCTTGGCGTCATGATATATACGCACCTAAAATTTTTTTCACATGAAAATCCAGTTTTCAAATATACACATGAACATGAATGCAATTATGCGAAAATTCAGTTTTCATTTACAAAAATGAACGTGCATGCAAATATGCAATGTACAAGGCAACACAAATATCCAACACTCAACAAAACCCCGCTTAATCCAAACATACAACAACTTCATCCTCCAATCCAACCAACCCCTTTACTCCTCGAACTCAGTCCGGCACAACCAACCAATTCACAGTAAATATGAGTTAGTGCAAAAATATATTTAAATTTCAAAAGTTATTAGGGAAAATACTTACAGCACTATAATATACTTTCGAATGATTACGGAGACGCTAGAAGCAGTAGTACAGCAACGAAATAGTGTATTTTGGACAAGGGTTGTGGATCTCAAAAACTCAACTTTTGAATGGGGACAAACGAAAACTTGAGATTACTAGGGAAGGGCTTAAAGGTGTTGATAAAACTAATGGTGGTGGTAGTTGGTTGTGGGCGGTGGCGTGGGCGGTAGTTGGAGACTAAAATACCCAAATCAAAAATGGTGATGGATGGATTTCACCGGTGGTGGATCGGGGCTGAGGATGGGTGGGTTAGGTAGCTGGGGGGTCGCCGGTAATTTGGTGAAAAGATAGCGGCCAATGGCTGTGCGACGGCGGCGCTGGAACGAAAAGAAGGCTGGGGCTTGAAGCCATGCGTGGAGACTCATGGCGGCTAGAGGGAGTTGAAAACAAAGGGGTGAGGTTGCCAACTGGAGGGGAATAGAATGGGAGGGGCGGTGTCGGCAATGGGCGGTGCTGTGGGAGGAAGAAGAAAACGGACGAAGGAGAGAATGGAGGGGTGTCGCGCGCACGAACTGGGAGAACAGAGGAAAATAAGAAGAAAAAGAAAGAAGAAAAAGAGAAAAGAGAAAAAGAAAAGAAGAAAAAGAAAAAGTGAGGGAAAGAAATGAGATCCAATCCTCACAACTTGGGTCACAAATTGATCCAACAAAAAAAATTTCAAAACAATAAGTTGAATAAAATAATTTAAACGCAGTAACTAACTAAAATAAAATAATAATAATAATTCAACAACATAATAATTTTAAAGCCTACAAACAAACTAATTTAAATTAAAGAGCAATTTAAATGCAAAATAATAAAAATAAATTTTACAACTTAAAAATCATAAAAATAAACTAACAAGAAATTTGATAAATTTCAAATAAGAGAACCAATATTTGAATTAATTAAAATAATCCTTCAATTAAAATACACTAAAATACGGAGTATCATACTTTGGTGAATTTTGGTATAGTAAAATAGAGTAATATTAGATACAGTTTTAAGATGTATAAATTTCGTATATTTCATTCGAAAGAAAAATGAAGTCCACTAATAGAAAGTCGGTTTTTTTTAGAATCCACCAATAATATTTAAAAAAGTAATTAAATTTAAAATTTATATTAAAAATTTATTTTTTTTAATAATATTTCTCAATTTAAAAAGAAAATAATGTCACAGTATCTAATGTTCTCACCACGCTTCTATCAATTATCATCTTGGCGAGTTTTGGGGCAAGATTTTTCAATGTGACTCATTTTTTCGTATATTTCATTTTAAAGAAAAATAAATTCCACCAATAGAAAGTCGGTTTTTTTCTAGATTCCACCAATAATATTTAAAATTCTAGAATCCACATTCTCTCAAAAAAAAAAAAAATTAAATTTAAAATTTAAATAAAAAAATTAATTTTTAATAATAATTCTCAATTTTATAAAAAAATAATGTCACAGTATCTAATGTTACTCTGAAATGTTCTCACCACGCTCCTATCAATTATCATCGTTCTGCTGGAACGCACTCGGGAAAATTAAAAGCGAGTTTTGGCGCATGATTTTTCAACGGGACTCCTTTTTTCCAGACACCAAATTGACTTGATTTAGTTCACGTGCTTTTTTTCCCCTCTTTGACTTGGTCTCTCCTTCCTTTAATGGTAACCATCTTAGCTAATTGAAATTCAATTTTATATTTATTTTCATTTTGATCATTTTATCATAATATAGTGAGCATACAATTTTTTCTTTTTTTAATTTCTCAGCAGGTTTAAAATAATTATATAAAAAAAGAAGATATAGTAATTCAGATTCTTTTTCATATTATAGTCGTTTATTTTCTCCATATATGTACACTTATTTTTCTTATTATTTATTATTTATATTTAATTAAGTTTTAAACTTTTTAATTAAGAAATTGGGAATTTTTTCTTTTGAACTTGAACTACTTTTTCTCATTTCTTTCACAAAAATTATTTGAAAAAATTAATTTTTTACATGAATTTTAATTTGTTTTTTAATTTTTTTTTAAAAATTAAGTGTGCGAAATTTATATATTTTAAACATGTATAAATTATTTCCAATAACTGGGAATAAATAGATAATAATAAATTTAGCAAAAAAGAAAAAGAAAAGAAAAAGATAATAATAAAATAAAAGTGTTTCCATGGAGCACAGTATTTAAAGTGGAAATTATCTTTAAGTACTGCTACAGGCAAGCATAATGTTGTGCCTGCCTACAAATGCCACTGAGTTGGCAATTATATATTAACGAAAAAAAAAAAAGACAAAAGTTGAGAACGACGA
Organism: Pterocarya stenoptera; assembly: GCA_003123785.1. NCBI lineage: Eukaryota > Viridiplantae > Streptophyta > Magnoliopsida > Fagales > Juglandaceae > Pterocarya > Pterocarya stenoptera. The sequence continues at coordinate 175,144 of QEOT01124280.1, read as the reverse complement.
GAACGAGCAGGAGAAAGTAGAAACATTTCGTCTAAGCAGTCGACGCTGCCCAGTTCGAGCAGAAGGGGAAAACACCGTAAGTGACCATTTCTATAAAGTAGAGAGAAAGGGTATAATTATGAAAAGTTTCGAATTTCTAAGATTTATCTATAAAAATCTAAAAAGACAATAATTAATAGTAATTAGCCCAAACCAAGACAAAGTACAATATATTTTCAAAACATAGCCACAAATTCTTTAAAAGCTTTGGCCGATTTTGAGTAATGTTTTGAGTTCCCCATGTGAAACTAAAACATAATCATACCCTTTCTCTCTACTTTCAGTTTATATCAGGGTGCAAATGACATTTCTATGCAGAAAAAATAAAGTTATATTAAAGCCCTTGCAGAATAAAACACATAACAATTTTACAATTTCACGGCATAAACGTTTATTTATTTTTGCTAAGAACATTCAGTTTAAGATATTAATAAGCTCTTCATCAACATGAAAATTTTGGAGCTACATCTGTCTTCAAAAATCCAAGACACGATTGAGAGTTTAGGCCCAATCCAGAACAAAAAGGCAAATCCATCAACTTTGAGTATGCATACCCAATGCTTTGTCACTACAAGAAAACTGCTTATTTGAAGCCAGTTAATTCCAGCGAAATGACTATTTATAGCTAAAATGAATCTATTTTAGTTTTAAATGGTATTTTCGCCGCTATTAAATGGCCCCAATAACTCGATTTTCTTGTAGTGTGTTTACCATTAGAAAGACAAGAAAGAAAAACTTTTATATTCATTAACATCATAGACACATACCCTATTTGCTAGAATATATATGCCCAGGAAGAAAAGACATGAATCTTTCACTAGGAAAATGATAACCTTACTTTTTCTCTACTACTACTCTACTACCAAGCCTCCACGTGGCTTTATTTTGCTTTTATTTTTCTTCTGCTCTTAGCACATCATTTGAAATTCAAACACATTTCTCAATTTTAGAAGCCCCTCTCCTTCGTGTCGATAGCATGGCCTCCCTGTGTGGCCTCTCCTTCATGTTGCACCTCCCGATATGGCTAACGTTCGACGGCACTTCTCGGATGAGATATCCATCGAACCGTCACCTTCGCCTCTCTCTTACACATTCTATCTCTCTCACACACACACACTCTCAGAAGCCTCCCTCGCATCGCACCCAGACCGTAAGGGCAACTGTGAGATTCCTTTGGCTGCTTTAATTTCAAAAGCAGCAGCTTCTTTTGCTTTCTGGAAGCTTTTGTCTTTTTTCGTTCTCTTTTGAAAGCAATGGAGTCGACAAGGAAAGCTTCCTCTCCCTGGCATCTCTTGATCTAGAACAAAATCAGGGTCCTTCCCTTTCTCTCTTTTGAGAAAAAGTTATTCTACAACCAATTTGTTCTTCCCCTTTTATTGGGTTTTGAGGGTATATAACATAAAATAATATTGAACTAGAAATTTCATTGTGTATAAAAAAGGACTTGAAACAGAGCTCTGTTCGAAAGAACCAATGGGTAGCGTTACCCTTAAAACAAAAGAAAGATATACAACAGCAAGAAAATTATAGAGTTTTCAGCCTTTGCTTTTTACCAAGGTTCTCCATTGAATTGACAAAACTCAACAAGCGTAAGATACAAACCATAGCTGCAAATAGTTTCAAGTCAGGGTGAATAGCAAAATCAACCAAGGTGAAATGGTTTAAGAATTTCTACATCATAACCTATTACAACTATTGGTACTGGAAGTAAAACAGCTTCAGTGGATGCATATAACCAAAACAATATGAATTGCAGACACAATCAAGAGCAATATCAAATATATTCACAGTGGCTTTTGGGCGGAGGAGAAAGAGTTTTGAGCTTCTGAGTATTGGGTATTATGGAAACTGGTCCACCGCTCGAGCGGAGTCTCTAACTGCTCAAGCGAAATCAGGCAGAGAGGTCTGCTCGAACACCGCTCGACAGACAGCTCGAGCGAAATCAGGCAGAGAGGTCAGTTAGAACATCCGCTTGACTCATGGCTCGAGCGATTGCGGGAAATAGGTTCGCTCGACCTACGCTTGACACGCCACTCTAGCGAACATCACTAATTCGGCCAAAATTAGGATTTCCGCCACATGAAGTATAAATATGATTGTTTTATAACTTGTGGCTGTACTGTGAGTGAATAGTAGTCGCTCAAACTATTGTATTGTGATTCCTCAAAAAATAAAATCCTCTACAGCTCCCGTGGACGTAGGCAATTTGCCGAACCACGTAAATCATTATGTCGTATGTGATTGCTTCTTGTTTGTTTTTACGTTATTGTCATTGTTTTTTACAACAATTGGTATCAAGAGCTAAGGTTCGGGTCTAAGAAAAAACGATGGCTGGAGTAGACGTGAAAGCATCAGGGATCGAGAAATTTGATGGCACGGATTACGAATACTGGAGGATGCAGATAGAGGATTACCTCTATGGGAAGAAACTTCATCTTCCATTGTTGGGGACGAAGCCGGACAGTATGTCAGTTGTTGATTGGAACATGTTGGATCGATAGGTTCTGGGGGTTATTCGACTAACCCTGTCGAGATCCATTGCTCACAACGTTATCAAGGAGAAGATGACTGCGGATCTCATGGCGGCTTTGTCAGGTATGTATGAAAAGCTGTCAGTGAATAACAAGGTACATTTGATGAAAAAGTTATTCAATTTGAGGATGTCAGATGATACGTCTGTTGCACAACATCTGAATGATTTTAATACTATCACAAATCAATTGTTATCTGTTGAAATTGAATTTGATGATGAGATACGTGCATTGATACTTTTGGCATCACTGCCAAATAGTTGGGAAGCCATGAGAATGGCTGTTAGTAATTCTGCCGGTAAATCAAAGTTGAATTATGATGATATTCGTGATTTGATTTTGGCTGAGGAGGTGCACAGGAGAGATTCAGGCGAGACCTCAGGTTCGAGTTCAGCATTGAATGTTGACTTTCAAGGAAGAGCACAAACAGGAACTCAAACAGAGGCTGATCAAAATCAAGGGGTAAGAGCAAGTCAAGGCCTGGTCAGCAGGCAACTTGCTGGAATTGTGGCAAGGCTGGCCACATAAAGAGGAACTGCAAAAACCCTAAGAAAACCGAGAATGATAGTGCTAATGTGGTAACTGAAGAAGTACAGGATGCAGTATTGCTTGCAGTTCATAGCTCAATTGAAGACTGGGTGCTGGATTCAAGGGCTTCTTTCCATACATCTTCCCATCGGGAGTTAATGCAAAATTATGTTGTAGGTGATTTTGGAAAGGTGTACCTGGCTGATGGGGAGGCTTTGAACGTGGTGGGGATGGGAGATGTGGACATTGCACTCCCTAACAAGAACAAATGGACCTTACAGAAGGTCAGACACATTCCTGAGTTGAAGAAGAACCTTATTTCTGTTGGACAGCTTGATGATTGTGGCCATTCAATGGTGTTCTCAAATGGCACCTGGAAGGTCACCAAAGGGGCATTGGTACTGGCTAGGGATAAGAAAACTGGTACACTCTATATGACTACTGGTTTGGATAACACTATTGCTACTACCGTTGCAGAGAGCACAGCAGATTTGTGACATTGCAGGCTTGGTCATATGAGTCAGAAGGGCATGAAAGAACTTCTGTCTAGAGGCAAGCTACTAGAACTGAAGTCGGTTAATCTCAGTATGTGTGAGACTTGCATTATGGGGAAACAGAAAAGGGTCAGTTTCTTGAAAAGTGGTAGAACACTGAAGATAGGAAAACTGGATCTTGTGCACACAGATGTGTGGGGACCTTCCTCAGTGGCATCCCTTGGAGGTTCTCGTTATTATGTTATGTTCATTGATGACTACAGCAGGAAGGTATGAGTTTATTTTTTTGAAGTATAAATCTGAGGTATTTAATGTGTTTAAAATTTGGAAGGCCATGGTTGAGACAGAGACAGACTTGAAGTTGAAATGCTTGAGGTCTGATAATGGTGGTGAGTATATTGATGGTGGGTCAAGGAGCACTATGCGACTCAGGGTATCAAAATGGAGAAGACCATTCTTGGGACACCACAGCAAAATGGAGTTGCTGAATGCATGAACAGAACTATTAACGAGCGCGCTAGAAGCATGAGGCTGCAAGCTGGGTTACTACCTATTTTCTGGGCAGATGCAGTCAGCACTGCCATCTACTTGATAAAAAGAGCGCCGTCAGTTCCGTTGGATTGTGGATTGCCTGAGGAGGCTTGGAGAGGGAAAGAGGCTAAATTTTCTCACCTTAAAACTTTTGACTGTCTTTCTTATGTTCTTATTGATTCTGATGCTCGTAGTAAACTTGAGACTAAGTCAAGAAAATATTATTTCATTGGCTGTGGAGACGAGGCATTTGGCTATCGTTTCTGGAATGATCAGGGTCGGAAGATTATAAGAAGCAGGAATGTGATTTTCAATGAGAATATTGTGTACAAGAACAAGACTAGTACAGTTGTTGAAGAAGTTCCTCAGGAGTCTGATTTTGTGAGACTAGATGACCTGCTAGAGGTCACAATGCAGTGCAGAGATGTGAGTGACGGGGAGAGTGGGTCCAGTACACCCACTCCTATTATTCCACAGTTAGATCCAGGGCCGTCCACTCCTACAGTTGCAGTTCGCAGGTCAGTTAGGATTATTCATCCTCTATAGCATTCTCACGTACTATGAATTATATTCTGTTGACAGATGGTGGAGAATCGCAGAGCTACCAAGAAACTTTGCAAGATGAACATTCTAGCAAGTGGGAGTTGGCCATGAAAGATGAGATGGATTCCTTGTTAGGGAATCAAACATGGAAGTTGACAAAACTTCCATCAGGGAAGAAGGCATTACACAACAAGTGGGTGTATCAGGTGAAGACTGAGCATGATGGCAGTAAGAGGTACAAGGCTAGACTTGTTGTAAAAGGCTTTCAACAGAAGCAGGGTATTGATTACTCTGAAATCTTTTCTCCTGTGGTAAAGATCACAACCATCAGGTTAGTGTTGGCTATGGTTGCTACTGAAGATCTATTTCTTGAGTAGCTAGATATGAAGACAACTTTTCTTCATGAAGACCTTGAAGAAGACATCTACATGCACCAACCTGAGGGGTTTGTAGTACAGAGAAAGGAAGATTCAGTTTGCAGACTGAAGAAGAGCTTGTATGGCCTGAAGTAAGCTCCTAGATAGTGGTACAAGAAGTTTGACAGTTTTATGTGCAGTGCAGGGTACATTAGATGTCAAGTAGATCACTGCTGCTATGTTAGGTAGTTTGACAATTCTTATATTATCTTGTTGTTGTATGTGGATGATATGCTTATTGCAGGGGCTAGTATTGATGAGATCAATAATCTGTAGGAGTAGATGTCAGAGCACTTTGCAATGAAGGATTTGGGAGCTGCAAAGCAAATCTTTGGCATTAGAATTGTCAGAGGCACTTTGAGACTCTTTCAGGCTGAGTATGTGAAAAATGTACTCAGCAGGTTCAATATGGACAAGGTCAAACCAGTTGGCACACCCTTGGGCAGTCACTTCAGACTTAGCAATAATTAGTCACCAGAGTCAGAAGAGGAACAAGACTACATGAGTAAGGTTCCTTATGCCTCAGCTATTGGTTCACTTATGTATGCTATGGTTTGCACTAGACCAGATATTGCCCATGCAGTCGGAGTTGTGAGTATATACATGAGTAACCCGGGAAGACAACATTGGGAAGCAGTGAAGTAGATTTTGAGGTACCTAAAAGGCTTTTCAGAAATGTGCTTGTGTTTCTCAGGAGAGGACTTAGAGGTGCAGGGCTATGTTGATGCTGATTTAGCTAGAGATGTTGATAGCAGAAAGAGTACCACAAGGTTTGTTTACACCCTGGGTGGTACTGCAGTTTCATGGGATTCTAATCTACAGAAGATAGTTTCTTTGTTGACAACAGAAGCTGAGTACATTGCAGTTTCAGAAGCTGCAAAGGAGATGATTTGGCTACAGGGCTTCTTGGAGGAATTGGGTAAAACGAATCAGAAGGGCACTCTCTATAGTGACAGTCAGAGCGCCATATTCCTTGCCAAGAACCCAACGTTTCATTCCAGGACTAAGCACATTCAGATCAGGTATCACTTTATACGGTCATTGTTGGATGACAGACAGTTGTTGCTTGAGAAAATTTGTGGAAGTAAGAACTCTACTAATATGTTGACAAAGGGTGTTACACTTGAGAAACTGAAGTTGTGTGCAACTTCAGTTGGTCTTCTAGCATGAAGACAAGGGCAGTGAGTTGTAGAGGTGAAGGATATCATGTTTGAGGCAGAGGGCGATACTATGGGTGTACCAGTCTCCAAGTGGGAGAATTGTTGGGTATTGTGGAAACTGGTCCACCGCTCGTGCGGAGTTTCTATCCGCTCGAGCGAAATCAGGCAGAGAGGTCCGCTCGAACACCGCTCGACAGACAGCTCGAGAGAAATCAGGCAGAGAGGTCCGCTTGAACATCCGCTAGACTCATGGCTCAAGCGATTGCGGGAAACAGGTTCGTTCGACACGCCGCTCAAGCGAACATCACTAATTCGGCCTAAATTAGGGTTTCCGCCACATGAAGTATAAAAATGATTGTTTTATGACTTGTGGCCGTACTGTGAGTGAATAATAGTCGCCCAAACTATTGTATTGTGATTCTTGACAAAATAAAATCCTCTACAGCCCCCGTGGATGTAGGCAATTTGCCGAACCACGTAAATCATTGTGTCGTGTGTGATTGCTTCTTGTGTGTGTTTATTTTTACGTTATTGTCATTGTTTTTCACAACACTGAGTAAGCGTAGCTTTTGGATGGAAGAACATGTTCCGAGCTTTCTAACAGTGTTTTTAATCTAAAGACCAAAGGATGGAAGAAAAATAAAAAAGAGAGCCATGTGGGCTGGGTAGTAGAGCAGTAGTGGAGAAGAGGTAAGGGTATCACTACCCCACAATCATCGCTCAAAGCCTTCATTTCTGATGCAAACCATATTGACCTTGAAATGAAAGGCAATACATTAATTCAAGTATGCATTCCTTAATAATATTTAAAAGAATATATAAAAACGAAATGGCAGGCTAATTAAGATATTTAAAAGAACATATACCAAGGTACAAAATAAATTAGATCATCAATTATACCAAATTGAGTCCAAGGATTGTGCTTTTTCCCAATTAAGATCTCACTGAATCCAAGGATTGTGCTTTTTCCCAATTACATATGTCACGTAACCATTCATTGGCAAGGATCAAAGTAAACATAGGTTGTGACTAAACACTCAATTGCAATTTACACCAAAAACAACAAAGCTAATAGACCAAAAAAATAGTCGATCAAGAACAGGAACAAATGTAGGTCAAAGTATGACTTATAAAAAAATGTCATTCACACTACTAGAACAATAAAAAGAAAGCTCCATTCTACCCCTTATTTGAGATTAACAAAGTACAGTCTTCTAAAATCAACAAGGCTTCACCAATATAAGTAAATCATAGAGGCATATAAGTAAATCACAATTGCTTCCTAGTTTTCTTTTTCAAAGTCATAAAAGTATTCAACAACGTCTATGACAATGAAATTTTCCAATTCCATCCAGCAACTTTCCAATTTCAAATAAAATATACCATATTGATTTAAGTTAAGTTATTGGATATTCTTTTTGACATAATGCCAAATGATAAAAAAAAATATCTTCTATTTTACTCTAATAAATTAATAGCATGAAATGGAGAGATTCTTAAAAATTAGGGCCGTGCTACAGACAGGCACAAACCTGTGACTACCCGTGAACAACACTGACGTGGTAAAATGCTACGTCAGTAAAAATGCTGATACCGCTGCTCTCTCTCTACCATAAACTCGCACACACATGCTGCTGCTCTCTCTCTTTGTGAAAAAAACAACATCACCAACACCTAAAGCGTTTGCCATTGAAAAATATGCCAAACCCATTTGAATTCATTCCAAAATAAAAGCAATACAACCAACACGCAGAGAAAAAGAGAGAGAGTTCTCAAGTTTAATCAGAAGCGAAACAACTCACATAGAAGTAAGGAAATAAGAGGAGTTTTCTCTTTTCTATATATGCAATGCATCAGAAGAAATCCTAAGTTCAGATCGGAAATGAAAGTAGAGGCATCTGTTTCGATTTCAATCCAACCCCTCCTCTCGTCTTTCCTCCTCCCTCCTCTATCCACCACAAACATTCTTACAAAAACGCTGAAAAGATCTAAAAGCGGGAAGATTTCTTCTGCATTCATTCAAGCAGTAGTGCGTCAATCCAAAAACGAAGGGGTTGGAAATTTCAGTGGCTTCCTCGACCTCAGATTTCACAGAAAGTTTCACTCTCAGCCTCAGATTTCTTTCTCTCTCTCAGATCTCAGTTGTCGTGGCTCCGTTGTTGATCACTTGTGGCAACCCACCTACCCACAAGTCATTCTCTTGTGAATAATAATGGATGAAAAAGAAAAATTTCTGCACTTTCTTCCACTGATGAATGGGGTTTCTTCATTTCTTTGTATTGGTTCTAATATGAGTCAAAGAGTGGGTGGTAATAGTTTCTATACGCTAACTTTAATACATCACTAATAGGCCATAGAAAACAATCAAGGACCAGAAATTTCTGAAAATCACAAAAGTAGAATAACATTGCATACCTGGGAGGAGAGAAACCATAGATTGATTCACATAGAGAGAGTGCTTGTAAGAAATTGAATGTCGAGAAGAGAAACCAATTTGCACAGATCATGGCGCAGAGAGAGTGCCTATAAGAAAGAGAAACCGATCTGTGCCTGGGAGGAGAGAAACTGATCAGGAAGAAAACTAGGGATAAAGTTGAGTAAGGGTAGAGAAATGTTAGGGTTCGGGTTCGTGGAGAGACGTCAAGCAGGAAGAACCAGAACATGTCTCAAAATGCACTGTTTTGGAGTAAATAAAATGGTGTGTTTCTCTCCACATCAGATGTCGTTCGCGGTCAGGCCCGCCTCATGCCTGCCTTTAGACTTTTCCATTTGGTTATGCACACGTATATAGAGTTGGGAAAGTTACCTAGGATGGTGCCTCTTGGTGGATAGCTGGTGTTCTTTCTTCCTCGGCGTCGCATAGTTGCGTTAGGGTTAGGTTTAGGTTTGGGAGAGAGATCGGGCAGAGGAGAGATTCCTGGAAGGAGAAACGAAGAGAAACAAAGAAGAAAGATCGAGAAATGAAGAGAAACGAACCTGCAGATCAAGTGAGTCCGGGGAGAAACGAAGAAGAACTTGAAATAACAAGGACTTCCAGAGAGCAGAGAGTTCTTAAGTGAGAGACAAAGATTTGATAAAAGTGCAAAACGATGCGATTTTGCGTTGAAGGCAGGCATATCAGCGGACTAAAAATGCACCGTTTTATTTACTCCAAAACGGTGCGTTTTGTTTCCAAGTAGGAAGTCGTCCGCGGCTAGGCCCGAATCATGCCTCCGTTTAGAATTTTCCATTATCTTTTGCGTGTGATCATTTTCGGCATCTCTAGACGCTCGACAATCTTTAGTTAAGGCAACCTTTTATCCACCTCCTTTTTTGGCCCATAGAAAACGTTGTTTTACCCCAAATTATACGTTCTATTCATTTTTTTTATGGCACAAAAAAGGGAAAAATAAATACCTCACAACTTTAATATTTTTGTGTTGTAGTATCACCATCTTTTATGCTAACTAATCACAATTTACTTTTTTTTCTGAAAAAAAGGGAAATATATCAAATATATTATGAAAAAAAGGGTTTTTGGAAGGATTTGTTGCCCTTAAATACAAGAAATGTGATTTTTTAACTGATAATGTAAAGCCTTGCAACTTTGATAACTATTTCACATTTGATAGATTAAGGTATTATGAAAAAAATGAGGGAATAATATATACCTAAGGGATTAACAATATGATTAGAAAAGACGGTTCAATTCAAAATGATTAAGGTCTCGTTTGGATAGTTAAAGTATTCATCTAATCGTTATTATTTTTTTAAATTTTCACAAAAAATATAATAAACAATTCAACTTTTTCAAATTTTAAAATAATAATAATATTAAAAAAATCATATTTTATTCAACTTTCAACTTTTATCGGTAATTCGAGCCTCTCTATTTCTCCATCTCTCTCTCTCTCTCTCTCTCTCTCTCTCTCTCTCTCTCTCTCTCTCTCTCTCGGTCTCTAGTCAAGTCCTCCGTAACCACACTTTTTCACCTTCATCTCTATCTTCCTCTGACTCTTTATAACCACAGTAACCACCGATTCCACTACCATATAGCAACATGTTTCAATATTCTCAGAATTTTCTTGGAACAGAAGCAAAATTTTCTCAAGTTTCAGACTCTCTCTCTCTCTCTCTTGATTTCTTCCCTTCCACTGACACCACTAGCCAGCCTCAAGCCATGGCAAGCCATCACTCAAAAAAGACCCAACCCCGCTGCTAACCTCCATCGCAGTGAAATTCAAGTAAAAAAACTTGTTTTTTTTTTAACAATAATCAATCACCCTGCGAAAGAAATCACACTAACACCGTAACTCCATCAACATAATTAAATTAGCATACAAATCCCTGCAAATATTCTAATTTCTAAAACATAGTAAACCATACAATCCCAAATTATCCAAAACAAAACAAATTAAAACTATATTTGAAAAAAAAAATCCTCAATGGGGAATTCAGTCCAGAGGGATTTCGACATCACCATCAGTGATCTCCTGTTGCAAGTCCTTGGGGTCTTTCCCGTCGACCGTACAACCGACAGACATGCACATACCAAGGGTCTCCTTGACGATCCTAGAGAGGTCCTTAGCCATGGACCTGTGCCGCATGACCTTCGCGAGGGAGATGTTCCCATTATGCTTTGTATTCTTCGTCTTCTTACAGTTGCACTCGGGCTCCTTAAGGGCCTTGATAACAAGGGTAGCAACGGAGGGGACATCAGAGACCTTGGCCTGCCTGTTCTGGACCGTGCTTAACCGTGACGTGGAGGCCCTTCTAGTTCTTGGCGGTCTCCTTGGCTATGTCCTCTCCGATCTTCTTGGGGGATAGCTCGAGGGGGCAAATTTTGGGAGCGACTCGCTGCCAATGACTCGAACGTAGACATCCACGACCTGTGAAGGGTCAAAATTTGGCGGCATTGTTGTTTTGGTATGTGGGGGGCCAAGCGTTTTGGAGAGGAAGTAAGAAATAAAAATTTTATGCAACCGGTAGAGGGATTGCACTTAGGAGTGATAAGTTTCAAAAATGTTTGCGATGTGCAGAGGAGAGAAATGTAGAGGGAGGAAGAAGAAGAGAAAAAACAATTGATAGACAAAGAGAGAGGGAATGAAATGATAAGGACATAAATGTTAAAAAAATAAAATTTCTCAAAAAAAGGAGCGCCGATTGCATGGGGTTCCGCAAGGGCAGTTGTAAGTAGAGTTTCTCATGCGTATATATATGGAAGAATTGAAGAATGTGGTAATTGTGTCCGGCCGGAACGGAACAAAATTTAAAACTATGGTTTAAAGAGGGTTTGGCTAGGATTTGGGTTGCTATAAAGTTCAAATCTAATCTTTCTTGGCCCAATAAAATTTTTAAGATTTAAAAGAATAAATAATGATGTCAAAACATGAATTTAAGTGATTAATAGTATCTAGAAGTAATTTAATAAATATCTAGGCCGTTTGGATTCACAAGTCTCCTCAACTCATTTTAACTCATCTCATCTTCATCATTACAACTTTTCTAAATTTTCACACAAAATATAATAATATTTTTTTTTTCAAATCCCAAAAGAATCTTTCCAAATTCACACAACAAAATATAATAAATGATTCAACTTTTTCAAATCTTAAAACAACTTTTCCAAATTCCCACACAAAATATAATAAACAATTCAAATTTGTCAAATCTTAAAATAATAACAATATTAAAAAATATTATTCTAAAAATATTATTTTCTTCTAATCACAAACCATCTCAACTCATCTCTGAATCCAAACCACCTAAATACTAAGCTAAAAACCGGATCCATTTAGGACTTGGAAACAAACTTTAGGGTTTGAGGAAACTGCTTAGAGTTTTAGTTTCAACCAAGTTTTTGGGTTTCAATTAGATTCCAAGTGTTTAGGGATTCACTGGGGTTGAAACCCTTTCTAGTTTGGTACAAATTGGATGGTTGGATATAATAGTATTTTACTTAGGTTGCATGGTCACAAAGCTTAATTTCCTTCACTTTTTTCATCTCATGGTTCCTCTTAGTTGCCTCTCTGCTCCTCTCTTTCCGAAGTAGTTGACTTCACGATCTCCTTGGTGAATAAAGTCTTAAATAAGAGATATTGTCCTATGTCTAGGTCCTTTAAAGAGGGTGGGATTGTCAGATGTCCTTTTTGACATACCTCTGACTGCTGATCTGTTGTAAGGATTTTCTTTAATCCTTCTTTGTCATACCGCAGGATGATAGAGACAGACTACCAAGCATGGTCTAGACGCTTGGTCCTTTGAATTTCCTTGATCATGGCTTGAGTCATACTGTTGCCAGACAACGTGACTCGTCAAGTCTTCACCTTTCAGTGTAGAACTACTCTAGATATGACTCTTCAGATGGAGTGTGGGCTTCTTCGTACGACACCGTCACTTTTTCGAGCCCTTCCGTGTTATATTGGAAAGTTCTCATGTCTGGGTTGGTCTGTCCTTGACATTACTTATCTTGGACGATTAATCATATCTTGCCTTGAATGGGTAACTCTTATCTCGTTTGAGTTCACCAGCCTCTTTAGCTCCTCCTTCTCGCCTTCACAATAGGTAACTTTTCTAGCTCGCCTACTATGATAGAGACACCCATCTCCACTTCACTCTGGAATTTGTTAGCCAAACCTCCTACAAGGTGCTTGCTCACTCAGATGTTGGACTAGCTACACTAGCATCTCCCGCTGTTATTTTCCTTTAGCCATTGCTTAGGTGACTTTTGCTTGAAGAAGCTCTCTTTATACCAGTGGAGTATTTATCATCTTTTGCCTTCCACTCAACTTCAAGAATGATCTGACCTCTTTCGTGTCAAGCGGTTCCTCACAACAAAACATACTCCCAACAAGGAAAAATATTTACAAAAGGAAAATAATAGACAGTCCAATATCTTTATCTACTAGCTAGAAGAGGAGTTAATGGTTCATGCACAATGGAGTTGCATAGTGGCAAACGTTGTGTGGGTTGATGGATCTAGCCTACTACAAAAGTGGACCGCCATAGAAGATGACTTCATGCCGTTATGGGAAAAGTGTACTGAACATCTACAAAAATAGGATTTAGAATGGGTTGCGATTACAATGAGGAGACCCTAGCCCCTTTTTTTAAAAAAACAATGGAACTGATCTCATTAATCATGGAATTAAAGGAAGAATACAAGGAGGGGAATCCTCCAGTAGAATAACCTCTTCAGTGAGGAGTAAAGCATTACGGGCTAAAACATGAGCCACAAAGGAAAGGTTCTTCAGGAGACCCTAGCTTAGCATAAATGAGTTTATCTTTGAAGGAAAAATGGCTAGCCCGAGGAAGATCATTCAAGCGACTACTAAACTCCAAGCAGATTTTCTACAAGCACAGAAAGGTGGAAAGGAAAAACAAACCTCCAGGAAGGTGCCAGTGTTATACCAAAATGGAGGAAGCCTGGAATTGATTTTGTTAAGGCCAACTAGGATGCTGATCATATTGATGCAACAAACAAAATGATGGGGATCAGAATAATCATTAGAGATAATAAGGGGAAATCAATGCTACTTTGAGTTCTCAATAGAAGTTTCAATCTCAATCTATTCTAGCTGAGTGTAAGGCCCTGTGGGGAGCAATGGAGCTATGTGTGGAATTGGATTTCAGGATCGTCATCTCTGAAGAAGATGCCCAAGTGATTATCAAGGCTGTCAACAGCGAAGATGAAAATTAGTCATGGTATGATCAAGTTATAAATGATCTAAGATCTTTGCTAAAAGGGAGAATAGGCTGCAAAGTAGCTTTTACTCACAGAGCAGGAAATGGTGTTGCCTATCAACTTGCAAAGTTGAGTTTTACCTATGAAGAAGAGAATGTTTTTATTGAAGAAAGCCCTGATATAAAAATATATATATATAGATGAGCATCTGAATACCGTACCACTGTTCAAATACTTTCGTCTAGGCATGTTCGTTGGCCATTTGATTGTACGATTAACTTTCCAGGTTTTGATGGAAAATTGTAGCAACATCCACAATCTTTCTAACATGGTAAAATCTATTGTAAATAAAGATATTACAAGCTTGATGAAGCTCACCCAATCCTGACAAATTCTCTACTTAAAAAACCATAAAATTAAAGTCATCGAGCTCACTTGTTCACGATTCAATTATGATCATCGAATGAGAGGGGTGGAGCCATGGCTACGTGCAAATCCCCTAAGGGCTAGTAGCACCATGACGAAAAGATATGAGGGTGGTGGTCGGAATTCTAAACAGCCATGGCAAAAGCAGGAACAATCAGAGGAGGGAGGTGATCAAGTCGACCTCAATCAATCCCCTAAATTTCAGGATCCTCCTGCAGCCAATCACTCTGTCACGAGTCCTAAAAAGGAGGTCCAACAGAATAGGATAGTTGGCTTGTCTAAGAAGGGAAACCTCGAGGGGAATGCACCAAATCTACCTACTGTTGCTAAAGGTCAAACGAGTGCTTTTCTTAATGACAAGGAAATTGATAGGAAAGATTTAAAGGGAGGATTTTCGGGAAATAGGTTGAAAACTTTAACTCCAGCTGAAAAAGGTGATGGTCCCTTAGGAGAATTAACTGATGTGGAGATGTCGCCAGCCAGGCATAAAGATGACTCTTCATCGACAGAAGTGGAAACCTCCCTTGCATCCCAGGTTAACTCACTAAATCAGTTTATGTCCCTAAAGATTAATCAGTTAGCACATCCTAAAAAGAAACCACAGTGGAAAAGGAGGGCACGGGCCCAACACATGCCTTTAGCCGAAAACTTTCTAGTTCACTCACAAGAGCCCCACTCCATTAACCCTTTGAAGAGGAACTTTATCTCGACTAATAATGAAACTAGTTTATTTGAAGTTAATAAAAAACAAAAACTTAACCTACTGTCAATGGGGGAGATTAAGGAAGAAGAATGGGTGGCGGCCGCTGGACAGCCCCACCAACAACCATGAATTGCATAAGCTGAAACTGCCGATGGCTTGGGAACCTTCAGACAGTTCATGAACTTCACCTGCTGGTGAAGACAAAGTCCCCAAGTCTCATATTTCTTCTTGAGACCAAGTGCTCTAGATCAAAGTTGGAGAAAGTGAAGTTAAGGCTAGGCATGCAATACTGTTTCGGGGTAAATAGTAGAGGGGCAAGTGGGGGTCTGGCTTTCCTATGGAAGGATTACTTGAACATGGCCCTAAAATCTTATTCTCATTATCACATCTCCCTCACAATTAAACAAAGGGGTTTTGAGGGAGAGTGGCTAATGACGGGAATTTATGGACACCCGATGGCCTCAAAGAGATACAGCAACTAGAACTTATTGCAAACTCTAAAACCTTCTGATAATGTCCCATGGTTTTGTGTTGGGGACTATAATGAAATTTTTCATAATGGAGAGAAGTACGGAGGGGGGGTTAGACCATACTCTCAGATGGAAGCTTTTAGACAAGCCCTTATTAAGAGTGGCTTAAGTGATCTGGGTTACACAGGTGACAAGTTTACGTGGTGTAATAATAGACAAGGGACATAATTCACCAAGGAAAGACTGGATAAGGCTTGTGCCAATACAAAATGGAATGAATTATTTTCAGGTATAGTGGTGAAAACAGGGGCTGCCCTTAAATCTGATCATAGACCTCTTATTATAATCATATCTTCTAGAGACCTGTTTGCTACCAGAAACAAGAGGCCTTTTCATTATGAGGCCTGCTGGGCTCTCAAAGAGGAATGCCACAAGGTTGTAGAAGAGGCATGGCAGGGCACTGGTCTGGTACAAAACAAACTTGAATTGGCAACCGTAGGCTTGTCTAGATGCCAAGAACATCTCAAAGTATGGGGAAGAGCAATTGCTAATGGATCTATAAAAGAGATCCAAGACAGAAGTTAACAACTTGCTGAACTTCAAAAGGCAAATACAGGAAATCCCACAAAGACCATAAGAGCCAAAAAACAAGAACTAGATAAAATGCTCGAGGAGGAGGATAACAAATGGAGACAATGGGCTAAACAGAAGTGGCTGAGGGAAGGGGATAGAAATATAGAGTTCTTTCACCAATGTGCTACCCAACGAAGGAAAAGAAATTTCATTAGAAAAGTTACAGATGAGTTAGGACAAGTGGCAGTGACAATGGAGGAGATTAGTGCAAAATTCCAGTTCTTCTTCAAAGGTCTCTTCACCACATCATACCCTGAAGGAATCCCTCTTTGCCTAAAGCACTTAGACAAAACTGTCACAGATGATATGAACTTAAAGCTTCTCAGAAAGTTCACAAGACAGGAAGTGGAAGAAGCTCTTTTTAGCATGAACTCCCTCAGCTCAGCGGGGCCTGATGGATTCCCTCCAGCTTTTTATCAAAACCATTGAAGCACGGTGGGCCAAGAGGTTAGTGAAGCTGCTCTCTTCTTACTTTACTCAGAAGGTCAGCTAGATTCCATAAACTCTACTCATATTGCCCTCATTCCTACACTCAATTGCCCATCAAAAGTTTCTGATTTTTGTCCTATAAGTCTATGCAATATGCTGTATAAGATTGTTTCAAAATTCATAGCCAACAGGTTGAAACTGATCCTCAAAGACATTATCTCCCCCACACAATCGGCCTTTGTCCCTGGCAGACTAATCTCAGATAACATAATTGTAGCCTTTGAGGCTTTACACTCCATGAATTGCAGATTGAAAGGGAAAGAAGGTTTCATGGCTTTGAAGCTGGATATGAGCAAGGCGTATGATCGTATAGAATGGGACTTTCTAAGAGAAGTAATGAGGAAAATGGGGTTTGCTGAGACCTGGATCAAACTTGTGATGAAGTGTATGGAAACCGTGTCTTACTCCATCCTCATTAATGGAATTCCTCAAGAACCTTTCAAGCCCTCTCGGGTATTAGACAAGGAGACCCCTTGTCTCCTTATTTATTCATTCTCTGTGCAAAAGTGTTAAGTGCAAACCTCAACCATGCAACAAGTTTTAAAGCCATATCGGGTGTTCCCTTTGCAACAGGTAAAATCCATCTAAATCATCTGCTCTTTGCAGATGACTGCCTACTATTCTGTAAATCCAACTCCCTTGAATGGAGTAGACTGATCTTCATGCTGAACACCTATGAAAAAGCTTCAGACCAGTGCTTAAACAAAGAAAAGACCTCAATATAGTTCAGTAAAAACACCCCAAAAGAAAACCAGGAAATCATTTTGAGCATTGCAGGGGTGAGGTCGAGCCTCCCTTATGAGAAATACTTGGGACTTCCTTCCTTAATAGGAAGATCAAGATATAAGTCATTCAAGATTATACTAGACAGAGTAAGACAGAAAGTTAGCAGCCATCGAGTCAAGTTGTTATCTCGAGCAGGAAAAGAAATTTTTCTAAAAGTTGTGGTGCAGGCTTTGCCTTCTTATAGCAGGGGGGTCTTTAAACTCCCTTGGTCCCTCCTAAATGAGATAAATAAAGTGATGAGAAGCTTCTGGTAGGGCCAGACTGAAGAGGAGAAGAAATTCCATTGGATCTCATGGAAGACAATGGGTAAATCGAAAGCATTTGGTGGCTTGGGATTCAGAGATCTACACAGCTTCAATTTGGCAATGCTGGCGAAACAAGGTTGGAAGCTCCTACACCATCCCCAAGCTCTAGCCTCCCTAGTGCTCAAAGCCAAGTACTTCCCCCATAGTGACTTCTTTCAAGCTAAGTTGGGTAGCAGACCCTCTTTCATCTGGAAAAGCATCTTGGATGCTAGAGAAATTTTAAAGAGGGGCACAAGATGGAGGGTAGGGAATGGTGAAACTATCAAAATCTAGGAGGACAAGTGGGTGCCTAGCCTTCCTTCGGCTAAACTCATGAGTCCAGTGAGAGTATTGGGCCCTGAGGCATCTGTTAGTTGTTTGATTGACCCGTGCTCAAAAAAGTGGAAAACTAGCTTGGTGGAAGAGATGTTCTTGCCTGAAGAGACTGCACTAATCTTGCGGATTCCAATTAGCTACAACAACAGTCCTGACAAGCTAATCTAGTCCGGCTCAACTCAGGGGTCTTTCTCAGTAAGGAGTGCCTACCACTTGCATATGGACCTCATGGAATCGGTGAAAGGCCAAGCTTCAAGCAGCTCTAGTGTTAAGAGTGTTTGGACGAGCATATGGCAACTAAAGATCACCCCAGCTGATAAGCTGTTTCTTTGGAGAGCTTGTCATGATGGACTGCCCACCAACAAGAATCTTTTCAAGAAAAAGATCATTGAGAAGCCTTCCTGTCCTATCTGTCTTTTGGAAGAGGAGAATGTCATACATGTCATATAGAACTGCCCTGCTTCACAGAATGTTTGGCACCAGTGCTCAAAAAAACTTCAAAAACTCTCTTCTCCTAAACCTGCTATCAAGAGCCTCATCTTAGAGCTATATGCAACAGGAGGTAAGGAACTGGTTGAGGAGTTTGCTGTGGTGGCAAGAAGAGTTTGGATGAGGAGAAACCACTTAATATTCCAACAAGAATTCAGGAGCCCCAACTCAATAGCAAAATTGGCTAAGGATAATCTGTTAGAGATGAGAAATGGCCTAGCAAGTGATCTTGATCAACCTAGGCCTTTGCAGCCTACGATCCACATATGGAACCCTCCCCCTGCAAACATCTACAAACTCAACTGGGACCCTGCTGTTGATAAGTCTCAGTGCAAGATTGGAATAGGATTAATTATAAGGGACTAGAATGGGAGGGTGGTGGCAACCTCAAGGCAACACAGACCTCTTTACCCAGATCCTCTATTGGCAGAGGTAGTTGGAGCAATGGAAGCTTCTTGTTTTGGTTTACAAATGGGAATTAAAAGGATCATCCTAGAAGGAGACTCGAAGGCAATCATATCAGCCATCAATTCCAAGAAGGAGGATTGGTCTGCTACGGGTATGCTCATAGAAGATATAAAGACCCAGTTGAGTCTATATGAAGATTGGTCAGCTACACATGTAAGGAGGGAAGGAAACCAAGCAGCTCACAAGCTGGCTAAGGATGCACTGTTTCATTCCATTTCTTCTGTTGATAGGGGAAATATACCCTATTCTATAACTGACCATTGTTGAGTTTCTATTAATGGAATTCTCTCTTCAAAAAATAAAAAAATAAAAAGAATGAGAGGGGTAGAGCCGGTGGTCGAGATTTATAATGTGGTAATCGAGGGGATGGCAAGGAAAGTAATAACAATTAAAAGGATTTACAAAACAAATTAATAAAAAGAAAGGTTACAAGTTCATATCCATAATTTGGTACCTTAAATTATAAATATTGTTTTATTATAAGACAGATTTAAGGTATTACACAAAGTCAAGTCAATTTATCTCTGTAAACCAAATATTTGCCATTGACTAAGGGTTTAACAAAATATAAATGGGTTCACTTTTTATACATAAATTCAACTTTTCTTTATAATAAAAATTTCTAATTAAATAATTTCCAAATAATTTTAGCTGTACAAAGACAAAAATAATGCAGAAAATATTTTAATACATTTGGCTGTCAAAATCTAAGGTTGAATACGAAGAAAGTGGGCTTATTAGGACATTACGGGAGTTTTTAAAATTCTCAAAATTTTTTATAATTTTACTCACAAATATCACTCAAATAAAAAATATTTTTAATTTCAAATTTTTATATTTTTCATCAAATCATTATTCAAACATAAAAATCAATATAATTTTACAAACTTTAAAATAATACACAAAAATCAATGCTACTCTTACAAGTTTCGAAACAAATATTATATTAAAAAATTATATTAAAATAATTTTTTAATTTTTTATCTCTTTTTTCAAAATTCAATAAAATGTATTTATTCAAATTATTTTATTACTATTTAAAAAAAAATCTGACTTACTTCAAATGTCGAGACGTCCCATTAATTTAATTCAATACGTACCCCATTATCCATCCATGCCTCCATTGTGTTTGTGCTTTGGACTGTGTGCCCAAGATGAGGATGCTCTCCCTGGGTTGGGTTTTTCATTTTGAGCTCGTAGATCTTAATTTGTTCCTGAGTTGCTCTTTCCATGCATAGATGTAAACCCATTGCAGTGTGCATTTACACCTCCAAAACAATAGGCTGTGTCAGGGAAATAAACAGAGGATGAATTCCCATTACCATAATGCATCTTATCTCAGTAAAATTATGAGTATGTCTTTCATGTATGAGTGTTTGCTGGCTTGCCTGTTAACCACCTGTTCCGGGATTCAAAATTTCTTGAGCTGTAGATGATTTCAGACTCATTCTTGTCGTAAATGTTCGTTTTTGTCTCTACTCATTACAAGTTAGTGTATAGACGCACCATTTGTTGCAAGACCCTCTACATTTGTTCTAAAAATAGAAGTTAAAATACAGTCTCTTTTTCTTTTTTCTTTTTTTTTTTCCTAGCGGGTGGGATAATAAATTATCTCTCAATGGGTGACTCAACATGTGAAATATTTAATTAAATGAGATTGAGTGTATAGTTAGAGTTCGAACTCTGGATCTTTGTTCTAATACTATGAAAAATCATCATTTGTCTTAAAAATTTAAACTGATAAAAATAGGTAGATTTAATTATTTGTATTATATTATTAATACAAATATTTTGGAAAATAGATAGGGCACTCGCTTTAGTTACGTTTGAAACCACTTTTATTTGGAAATTATTTTCAGATATAAAATTGAGAAAATAGAGACTATACAGTACAATGAATGGTGAATAATGGAAATGGGTATTTATATTTTCGTAGTACTATTCAAGGACTTGCACAATATTAGAGAGAAAAGAATAAAAAAAATCAAAGTTTGTAATTTCACTTTCTATTTTGCAAAGTGCACTCTACAATTTTATCAAATTAATAAAAAAAAAATATTATGTGTATGATTTGTAAGGTAGCAAAACTCTTTAACTTGACACATGAAATAAATTGCAATTTACGTCATTAACTAAGATCCGACAATTAAGATGGGTAAAAAATAAGTTACATAACAAAATCTTAACACTCAGATCTTAATTATTAACAAATTAAATCATGCACATTATATATTTTTTTATTAATTCGATAATATTGTGGAGGAGTTTTATTATTCGTTATCTCCACACACCACATTTTTTTATTTTTTTAAAAAATTATTTTTTTATTTTTTAGTTTTATTCAGCTTAAACGTATTGAAGTCTTCTACTCATAATACATATCACACATTTGGTAAGAGAAAAAAATAAAAAAATATATGTGGTGTGTGATGTATAAGAATACTAAATAAAATTTAAAAACAGAGAGCGAACCTATTACTATGAGCACGGTGCATGAAATTTATTTAATTATATAAAAGCTAAGTTTTAACTTACTGACTTGGCATTCGGTCTTTAAAAATAGGCTTAACAATCCATAAATTATCAGCACACCTTTCAAACCAGCAAACCGTTTATTTTTAAAGGTTCAAGCGGTGCAATGAACTAACAAAGTTGCAAACCGTTTATCTGCAAAGAGTTAAGAGGTGCAATGATTCAACATATTTACAAAGGTCAAGCGGTGCAATTGTCCAAGCACTCTGTTTTGCACCACTGAAATAGAGTAACCTTTCCTCACCGTGAGCCACAACCAAGCCACCCCCCGGCACTAGACTTTGAAGAACCAAACGAAAATAGGTGGAAAAGATTTAGAGCACCACTTAGACGTCAATCGGTGTAAAAAAAATAAGAGCACCGCTTAGACGAATCGGTGCAATTGTCAACGTGCTTTATAGTTTATTTGTAAAGTTCGTCAAGATAGTTAAAAACAAATGGCCAAACACTCCCATGCAGAGAAACAAGAATCAGAGAAACCACTCCCAAGCACATTTCCAGACCTAAACCCGTGCCATAGAGAGGAGTTCCTTACAAAGAGATTGTTACGTGCGGCGACAGCCTGGGTGACTATTGACGGCAGCACGGCTGGGAGTGGTGGTAGAGCATGGGGAGAAAAAGAGGGAGAGCAAACTGTCATTCACGACGGAGAGAGTGAGAATGTAGAGATAGAGAGAGAGAGAGAGGCAGCGGTTTAGGGGTGGCTTGGGGTGCCCAGTGGCGCTGGCGACGTGGCTTACGGTGGGGAGAAAATTCTTCTGTTTTTGATACTGTAAAACAGAGCACCAAAGTTTTGTGGTGGCTGGCACGGTGTCGTGTGCAGCTTTGTGGAGATGTTGTCGTTGCACGGTAGGAACCTCTCTGCCATAGCAGCAACCATAGAAAGCGATAGAGAGAGTCAGAGAGCGAGCGAGAGATTGAGAGATGGTTTCCCCAAAACTCTAGAAATGGCTCGCAACGAGTGTTCTCAAGTGCGGTCGAGGCAAGATCTGGATCGACCCAAATGAAGTCAATGAAATCTCCATGGCCAACTCTCGCCAAAATATAAGAAAGCTGGTTAAGGATGGTTTCATCATCAGAAAGCCAACCAAGATTCACTCACGTTCTCGAGCGCGCCGCATGAAGGAGGCTAAGAGGAAGGGACACCATTCTGGATATGGTAAGCGTAAGGGTACAAGGGAGGCAAGGTTGCCCACCAAAGTGCTATGGATGAGAAGAATGCATGTGCTCAGGCGCTCACTCCGAAAGTACAGGGAATTGAAGAAGATTGACAAGCACATGTACCATGACATGTACATAAAGGTGAAGGGTAATGTTTTCAAGAACAAGCGTGTCCTGATGGAGATTCACAAGTCCAAGGCTAAGAAAGCGAGAGAGAAGACTTTGTTTGATCAATTTGAGGCGAAGCGGGCAAAGAATAAGGCCAGCAGGCAGAGAAAAATTGCTAGAAGGGAGGAGCGATTGGCCCAGGGACCAAGAGAGAAATCTGTTGTGGCTCCATCAACTTGTACGTCTGTCACTGCTTCTCAACCTACTTAGACAACTAAGAAATTTATGAAGTGAGACCGAAATGAAGAGCACCGAAGGATATATGATTGTCGATGGCCCATGTGTCCTCGCTTACTAGTCTAGAGTAGTTTTGACAAGTCTATTTGCTATTTGTTTGTTTTGGAACTTAGTTTATATCCTAGATACAAGGAGACTTGATGTTTTGGTACTTAGTTTAATTAATGCTTACTTTACTATGCCGATTGGTTCTTACGGTTTGAATTTGAGTTAGTTTGAGAGGCCTCTATGTTGTTTTCTTATTACACGGACAAATGTCCAACAAATTTGCATTTCCTTAAAAAGCAAAAAAAAAAAAAAAAGGCTAAGTGGTAGGAAAAACCCTAGAGATGGAGAAGGAGAGACGTACGTGCTTGGGAGTGCTTAGTTGCTACAGTGCTCTGTTTTTCTGGGGCTAAAATAGGAGCATTCAGTTTAGTTGGTTGCCCATGTGAAACAACGCCAATATTCTCTACCTTCCATGTTCGTCCCAAGCTCGCTATGGACCAGCAAGACTTCAAGGTAAAATCAAAACAAGTACTCCCTTTTTTTTCTTCTTTCTCTGCTTTTATTTTTTTACAAAACATTTTTAATTTGTTTCAGGTTTAAACTGATAAAAAAAATCCTCTAAATATTATTTTCTATGTTACATTCGTTTTTATATTTTAAAATTGAAGTTGAAATCGAATTATTGATTGGGATAAGTACACCGTTTGCAAGCAATGCAAAAACCAGATCATTTTGATGACAATATCGGCCGTTGGGCTTGGGAAATGTGGCAGCTTATTGGAGAAGCCTACTTTTGAGAATACGACGCTTGGAATAAATTGTTAGGCACTTTTTTTTTTAAGGATCCCATTATTAATGAATTTATTATTTTAATTAAGACTTTACGATCTCCATCATAGTTGAATAAATTGTTAGGCAGCTTGGAAGGTGCAACCCTCGCACACCCCAGTGAAAAAAATGGTTAAATTTGGATAATTGAAAGCAGTGATACGCAAGTATTTGATTGATGGTTTTGTTTTACTTCTTGATTTGGTTGGTAGGTTTGTTGACTTTAATATCCATCTTTTGTGGGTTGTATAAGGTTTCAGTATTAGACGGATGCATATGTTTCAGTAAACTCAAGCCACACAGGAGATGGTAGAGGACAGAAGTTGTGGAGAATGGATCGGCTCTGCAATGTTTTGGTTAGAAAGAATTTTGTATATATCCATATATATTAAATCCCATTTTATAACCTACATATCCGGATATATACAAATTTAGATATATTTTATAATCACTTCTCTATGACAATCTGCGCATTTGCGCAGGTTATAGACTCGTGATAATAATTTAAAAACAGAGAACGAACCTAGCGTGGTTTGAAGAGTACTATTTTGTAACTCTTTGTTGGTTTGACGACACAACTGTTTTTAAATATTTTTAGATATTCTCATATATTTCATTCCCAAACATCTCTTAAACATAAAACATTTTCAATTTTAAATCTTTAACTTTTTCATCTAATCTTTACCTAATCATTACAATTTTTTTAAACTCTTAAACAAAACACAAAAAATATTACTATTTAAGTGGCTAACATTTAGATTTAAAATACATCATATTAGTTAGAGTGCAACCAGTCCGATTTTATATATTTTTTAGAACCAAATCGGTATATACCAATTTTAAAAATTTAAGAACCGATACCAAACTGATTCATTACCGAAACCAAAACTTTCAATTTTTTCAATTTTAGTCCGATACGTAGTAATAATATTATGTTTACATATACTAAACTATTAGTCTATTTATATTATAGTATAAGTACATTATTATATAATAATTAACACATACTAGTATAGTATTGAATTTAACTATAGTTTATATAAGTTATAGACTTTTTATATAAGTATATATGATCAAATGTGTAAAAATGTATTTACAAAAAGAATATATATTATAATTTATTATGCTAAAAACATATTTATCCTTGTAAGTTTATATTAATAATTTAATATTAATGTTTTTGTTTAAGACTAAAATTTATACCATTTATAAGATTAATAGACTTTGATAATAAGATTAGAATTTCATATTATATTAATTATCAATTTAACGTATAATATATATAATATAATATAAAAATGATATATAATATCAAAAATTATATATATATCGGTCTGGTTTAGTTTAAACCGATTTTCAAAATATGAAAACCAGTACCACACCAGTTTAGGATCAGTTTCGGTTCTTTAAGAACCAGTGCCACACCAGACCACTTACAAACCATATTGAATTTATCGATCCGATTCGATTAACCAGTTTTTTTATTTTTTTTTTTAACACCTCTAATATTAATAGATGTGATTGAGAATAATAAAATTTACGACAAAGAATACTTTAATAAATAAAAAAATTAACGTGTGGCATGGACTAATCACAGAAATTCAAAGGAAATCAAAATCTAGAAAAATTAAATTCAAGAAAGAAGAAGACTTCCACAACAATAAGTCCTAATGAACAGCTGGCCATTTAATAAACAAGCAAGAAGAAAATATTATAAAACTTCTACAGTCAAGACTACTCATAGGGCTGTAATGAGTCGTTATATGACTTGTTGAGGTCGGCTCGACTCAGAATACTAGAGTCGAGCTCGAGCCCAAATTCAAGATTTATTTATTTTTTGGAGCTCGACTTAGTAAGTTAACTTTCAACTCAGACATAAACGAGCAGATCTTAACGAGTCTAAGCCAAGTTGAGTCAAGTTTTGTTGGGTCTGTGTCATTTACTAATTGAGCGGATATCTATTTTCCTGGATGAGTTTTTTTTTTTTTTTTCACGAGTTGAGTTCGATTTGAGTTTAACCGGGCAAGTAACAAGCAGACTATCGAACAAACTAGTTCATTTATAGCCCTAACTACTACTAAGATCACTCTACTACTATTCAATATTTTATCATTACTAATTTTCATTACTTTTTATTATTATTTAATATTTTATCATTAATTTTTTATCACTTTTTCATTACTATTTACAGATTATCTAAGATCACCTTACTATCTAAACATAACAATAATATTTTCCCTCTCGATAAGATTATTCAAATAAACAACTCCTAAGCTATTAAAATATCACATGTAAATGAACTAGTAGTAGTTAGGGCTGTAAATTACTACTAAACAATAGAGAAACTCTCAAAATAAATTACCACTAAATGGTCTAAATCCTTAACTAACAATAATTTGTTGTGCTAGGCATGACCGTGATAGAAGATTCTTGATTAATTAAGAACGAAGCATCTGTGACGCACTGCTGATTAACATATGATAAACATGAATGAGTATGATAAAAGCTTTATAACTATTTTAACGAACTTTCAATTGTAATCTTAACTACATTTTTTATTTTCTTATTAAAAAATTATATATATTTTTTAAAATTAATTAATATTTTTACTAGGTTTTTTAAAATTTGATATTCAAATGACTGATTGTGAATAACTTTTTTAAAGTTGACATTTTCAAATCTAATTTTTTTTGCCTTATTATAAGTGACAGCCAACAAGGCATCCTTTTTAACGATAGCTTTAAGCCAAGCAATAGAGGAGTGCCAAGCAAACCATGGATAGAGAAGAGAGAGAGAGAGAGAGAGAGAGGCGTGATGATTTGTCCGAACTGGGACCACCAATCATGTTGAACAAAGTAGCAGTAAGTTAATAACAGAATTGAGTCGGTAGAAACAGTTAAATGTTAACAAAGCCTTTCCTTTGCATAAAAAGTGGAGAATATTACCAAAGCTGTAGGCTTGTTTAGATAATCATTATTATAATTTTTATAAATTTTTACATAAAATATAATAACTAATTTAATTTTTTTAAATTTTAAAATAATAATATTAAAAAAATATTTTAATAATATTTTATTTAATTTTTAATTTTTATCTAAAATCATTTCATCTCATTACTATTTAAACCTCACATATGCCGTCTAAAGTATGCTTTCAATACATTTGTTGAAGAAGGAAGGGTCAAAATACTTTTACAAAAATAAATTTATAAATTGAGTTGATTTTATATTATAAGTGAGATTATAAAGTTATTATTATTATAAAATACATCTAATATATCATATTAAGCTATGTCAGCTTATAAATTTCCTTTTATATTGGTTCTATACTTGATTACAAAGAGCTCTAGTAATAATTTTGATTAGTTCTTTTAGGGTACAATCTTATGAATTTATCTTGAGAAATATTACATATATATTTAGGGCCCGCAAGCCTTTATGTAATTTTTTTTTTGAAAACCAATAAAATTTACTATTAAAAAATATTTTTTTAATGAATTATTTTTCTAATAATCTATGCGAGATTTGTACACTCTAAACTTATTGCACAAATTATTTTTGGCAGAAAACACACTTTCCATATCTCTTACATAATAAAAATTAATTTAAGGCTCATTTCGATATAAAAATCATCTTATCTTATCTTATTATTATAATTTTTTTAAATTTTTACATAAAATATAAGAAATAACTCAATTTTTTTAAATTTTTAAATAATAATAATATTAAAAATAATATTTTAATAATATTTTATTCAAATTATCTAAAATTATCACATCATCCAAACAAACCCGTGGAAGATAAAGTAAAATTTTTCAATATCAAAAGCTGTGTCCACTATAGCTACAAGTTGAGTTTTCTCTAGAATATTCTCTTCTGCTTATCAAGATGACCAAGTCTTACAAGCCGAGAAAGGGACATATCTAGAGGCAGCTTCTGAGATAGTTTCATTGCCAATTGTGATTGAGACTTTGGGATGATTAAGACGTGGGAATTGGGATGGAAAAAACATTAAAAAAATCAAATAAATAAATAAAAGGCATGAATCTCTTTTTTTCTTTTTTTTTCTTTTTTCTTTTTTCTACTTTCTCTAAAGCAAATAATGTATGCTTGTGAATGATGGATATTCCTCCACTAAGCAATTTAATATCCTTTTAAAGTGTGAACACAAAAATAAATTATTAAAATAAATAATAAATAAATAAAATGCAATTTTTTGTAGTAATAAATAAAATGCATTGAAACTAGCAATTGGATGATGATTAAGCAATCAATTATTCATGAAAATCATATTGCATTGCATTTAGACCAAGTCAAATTGGCATTTTTATGTGCTGTACAAACTACAAAGGCTGCTGTTAACATGTTACAATCAAACTTGTCTTGTAGCTTAGAAAACTAAACTTTTTTTTCTTCTAAAAAAAATGATGCTTTTAATCATCTTAAAAATTACAAAGGAAGCAGCAATTGACAGGTAGAGAAGCCAAGTCAGACAAGTACTCTTTAGTGTTCATTTCTTTTGAGAAAAGCATTAAGCATTATTTAATCTCTTCCTCTTAAATCTTCCCTCCATTTAAAAGTGGGATTAGAGAGATTTCATGGGAATCAATAATAATCTTATAAATTATTATGAATTAAGTAATATTAAATATAGTTATAGATTGTAAAATCACAAATTTTAAAAAATAATAATAAAATTTTGAGTATATTTTTTTAAATGGATGAATAGGATTTACATTTATTCATAATGATTTTTTTTTGTGTCATGTTATAAAATAGAGAAATTCTATTTGCAGTCCCACTTGAAAATTATATGTGCAGACCCTTTATTAAATGAGAAAAAATATCATTTTATAAGAGATATTTTTGTAATTTTAAAAAATTTTAAAAATAAAATAACCTAGACTTGCATTGCACTCTCCAAATAGAGACTGTATCTAGCATTGCTAAAAAAAATATATGTTTTCCATTTGAGCTAGTTTCATTAACAACTCTCTTAATTTTTATTTTATTTTTTATTTTTATTTTTTTATGATGAGAGAACTGTAGAATCTATGGAATCTAAAGTCTCGGAGAGACTAGCATAACAACCTATCGTTATGACCTTTCACTTGGCAGTTTGAAAACTATCTTAAACTAAATTATCCATATTTCAATACTAATATCACTTTTTTCAAATGATTTATACAAGATCTTAAATGTGACCAAATTATTATTATTTATTATTTTTGAAAATAGTAGATAATAATAGATATTATTTTATTAACAAAAGCTGTGGGGTCTAAAGATGGGGATATACGCGTTGGAATGATGGGGGCTGGCCGGCACTTGCGCTAATTTAATTATAGGGGTCATGTTTGAGGGGAGAACGAATGTTAGTGGAGTCTTCATCAAACAAAGACATGTCGACGGACACGGACATGTCTTGCCATGTGCATCGTACCCCTACTGGTTGTGTAAAAAAAAAAAAACTTTAGAAATTATATTCAGTGAGACATGCATTTGGTCAAGTGAGAAGTGAGACAAAGTTTTTCACTATTTTTTTAGAGTACTATTTATTAGATTTTGTCAAAAATGATAAAATAAATTAAATAAATACTTGAAAAAAAAAAAAAAACAAATATGTGTTGCATTGAGTTTGTGAGAGTTGATAGATAAAATTAAAAAATTGTTTAGATATAATTTTTTAAAATGGTTTTTTCGTATTGGTTTTTGTTAAAATTGTTTTGAATTTTGCATTTCTTACTTTTTACTCTATCTAAATGATTATATGACAAGTTGAAAGAAAGAATTTTTCTATAGTTTGAAGAAGTTCGGATCGAATTTGGAATTTTTTTTTTATATTGAAATATTCTATATTCTATATTCTTATCTCATTTTCATCCAATTATGATAATGTATTATTGCCTATCAATAAAGAAACCACAGGGGGATCCTTTTCCTTCTAGAGCAGCTCCCTTAAAAAAGCCAGACTAGAGAAGGGAGGTTGGAGCTTCGGCTCCTCCCTCCCTCCCTCATCCCTCATCTCTCTAGTTTTTTCTTTTATTTTTTCTGGTTTTGAACGTTTGTCTGTAGAGAATATTACAAATAGTGAAGATCAGACCGGTCATAAAAGGAAATAGTGTACTGGTGAAACTCCAACGCATTGCTTTAATTTATGATATCATGTTTAATATGGGGACATCTGAAAATGTATTCGGTCATGGATGTAAATTTCTCTGATAAATGAATGATAACACTTTTCCTTAAAAAAACCACAAGAAAATCTATTTTTCAAAAAAAAAAAAATGCAAGAAAATCTAGAGATTCTTTTAAAAAGAAAATGATAAAAATACAATTATTTTCTAACTATGTATTAAATTAAATGTAAGACATTATTATAAAATAATATTGTTTTATAATTATTTTATAATTTATTTTAAAAAAACTAAGCTATTTGCAAGCTTGGTGTATTATAATAAAACTTATTATATAATCCATTTGAATTATAAAAAAGTTAAAACACTATTTGTTAGTTGATGCAACTCTAAATCTTCTACTCCTTTGTTGTGTTTTGATATAGTAAAATAGAGTAATACTAGATATAGTCTTAATATGTCCAAATTTCGTATATTTCATTTTAAAGAAAAATGAAGTCCACCAATAGAAAGTCGGTTTTTTTCTAGATTCCACCAATAATATTTAAAATTCTAGAATCCACATTCTCTCTAAATAAA
The DNA here is from genome assembly GCA_003123785.1 of Pterocarya stenoptera. NCBI lineage: Eukaryota > Viridiplantae > Streptophyta > Magnoliopsida > Fagales > Juglandaceae > Pterocarya > Pterocarya stenoptera. Next base: position 144,526 of record QEOT01124280.1, on the reverse strand, counting down.
AAGTAATTAAATTTAAAATTTATATGAAAAAAATTAATTTTTAATAATAATTCTCAATTTTATAAAAATATAATGTCACAGTATCTAATGTTACTCTGAAATGTTCTCACCACGGTCCTATCAATTATCATCGTACTGCTGGAACACACTCGGGAAAATTAAAAGCGAGTTTTGGCGCAAGATTTTTCAACGGGACTCCTTTTTTCCAGACACCAAATTGACTTGCTCTAGTTCACGTGCTTTTTTTCCCCTCTTTGACTCGGTCTCTCCTTCCTTTTATGGTAACCATCTTAGCTAATTGAAATTCAATTTTATATTTATTTTCATTTTGATCATTTTATCATAATATAGTGAGCATACATTTTTTATTTTATTTTATTTCTCAGCAGGTTTTATATAATTATAAAAAAAAGAAGGTATAGTAATTCTTTTTCATATTATAGTCATTTATTTTCTCCATATATGTACACTTAATTTTCTCATTATTTATTTATTTTTTGTATTTCATTAAGTTTTAAACTTTTTAATGAATAAATTGGGATTTTTTTCTTAGAAATTTTTTAAACTTGAACTTCTTTTTCTCATTTCTTTCACAAAAATTATTTGAAAATGTTATTTTTTTCACATGAATTCTAAATTTTTTTCTATTTTTTTAAAATTGAGTGCATGAAATTTCTATATTTTAAACATGTATAAATTATTTCCAATAACACGAAGATGTCTGTATGGGAATTAATAAATAATGAGAAATAATATTTACAGTGATGAAATGCGTTAGGATTATGTATTCATTTGAAAAAAAAATGAGTAAAGATGAGATCCATATAAAAAAATTAATTTATTAATAATGAATTTTACTTTTTTTTTAAAAGAGTACACGGTGTTTGAACAATCCATGCATTTATCTAACATTACTCATAAATAATAATAAATTTAGTAAAAAAAAAAATNGTGATGAAATGCGTTAGGATTATGTATTCATTTGAAAAAAAAATGAGTAAAGATGAGATCCATATAAAAAAATTAATTTATTAATAATGAATTTTACTTTTTTTTTTTAAAAGAGTACACGGTGTTTGAACAATCCATGCATTTATCTAACATTACTCATAAATAATAATAAATTTAGTAAAAAAAAAAATAAAAGAAAAAAAGAAAATAAAAGTATTTCCATGGAGCACAGTAATTAAAGTGGAAATTATCTTTTGAGTGGGATCATTTTCGGCATCTCTAGACTCCCGACAGTCTTTAGTTGAGGCAACCTTTTATCCACCTCCTTTTCTGGCCCATAGAAAACGATGTTTTACCCCAAATTATACGTTCTATTCATTTATTTTTGTGGCACAAAAAAAGGAAAAATAAATACCTCACAACTTTAACATTTTTGTGTTGTAGTATCATCATATTTTATGATAACTAATCACAATTTACTTTTTTCTGAAAAAAAAAAGAAATATATAAAAGATATTATGAAAAAAGGATTTTTGGAAGGATTTGTTGCCTTTAAATACAAAAACTGTGATTTTTTAACTGATAATGCAAAGCCAATCTTGATAACTATCTCACATTTTGTAGATTAAGGATTTAAATTCCCACTGACTCAATTTTATTTTGGAATATGATTTGAAAAAATAGTTCAATTGATTAAATTGATTCAATTTAAATTGATTAGTAATCGCAAAAATTGTTATATGTATTAATATCCATTCAGGCCTCGTTTGAATAGTTAGATAAGATGATATGAGATGAGATGAGATGAGTTAAATAAAATATTATTAAAATATTATTTTTTAATATTATTATTATTTTAAGATTTGAAAAATTAAATTATTTATTATATTTTATATGAAAATTTATAAAAATTACAATGATAAGATTAAATGAAATAAAATAGATTAAGAGTGTTTTTTAATATAAACAGATAGAAAAAGAGAAGAAGAAAATTTCACTAAAATTTTTTAAGACTGATTCCGAAGTATTAAAGTTCATATAAAGGTGAAACCAATAATTCATTACAAATCACTCATTAGAAAACACCATTTAAGTCATCAAATACGTTCCAAAAGATCCCATCAACAAAGAAAGAACCCTCAAGAATGGTCAGAAATAGCAGACACAATACTTTGTGTCACATCCACATGAGCTGTTACACTCACCACAGTTTTCTTCATACGTGGGCTGTGAAGGAGCATGGCCTACCTTCCCTTAACCTTTTCTCTAAGCAATGTTTTAGCCGAAAGTGAACTCAACATTATATAAACTCAGAATCCTAGCCAACAAGGGAGCAGCCATAGCTAAAACCCACTTCCAAGCTTTGCACCACACAACTTTGAGCAGGACCCCAAGTCCCAGTTTTTCTGCTAGCTTCCTGTGAGTGCCTCTTGAAGTGACCCTGTATTGTTTTGGCGTTGCAGTGCAGAGCACTGGCAGTTGAGACACAGATTTCTGCAAAATCCTTCTAAGATCACTTAATTTGGACCAAAAATGAAGAGCGAGAGAAAGAGACACTATGCTTAGTGCCGTCGGGTGTTGGACAGAGGTACAGCATCGAATGCAGAATCAGAGCTCGTGATTGGAGGTAAATGAATTTTACCGAGCAACCATTGATAAGCGTTTATTGTTGGTGTTATTATTGCTGATATTTGGTGTTTTTCTGTAAAAGTGGGCTGTGGCCGAATTAATTCTACACTGAAGAGTCAAAGATGGACCTCCGTGGACCATGGTGAACATTAACGTGACATTATCAAAAACAGCCATGGAAGAAGCTCGACGAGTTCTGGTGATGGTGGCGATATTCATGTTCGTGTTGATTCGGTGTGGGGGAGCTCAACAACAGGTGAAGCTGAGCTCCCACGTCGAACGTGTAGCGTTACTCAACCTACGGTCGTCGCTGGGGCTCAAGGCCAAAGACTGGCCCCTCAAGGCTGACCCATGCTTGAAATGGGTCGGTGTCCAGTGCCAGAATGGCCGGGTGGTTGGGATCAGTGTGTCCGGGCTGAGAAGAACCCGTCTCGGGCGGAAGAATCCACGGTTCGCTTTGGATTTCCTGGCCAACTTGACCCTCTTGCAGGATTTCAATGCTTCTGGGTTTTCGCTTCCCGGCTCTATTCCCGACTGGTTCGGCAATAGCTTTAATGCACTCCAACGGCTAGATCTCCGGTCATGCTCGGTGATCGGCTCGATTCCTTCGTCGCTCGGTAACTTGCGTAAACTGAACTACTTGTATCTGTCTGGTAATAGTCTTGCCGGTGCCATCTCTCCTGCATTGGGACAATTATCGGAACTGTTAGTTCTTGATCTTTCCCGGAATACACTTACTGGGTCAGTGCCTTCTAGTTTTGAGTCTCTTGGCACTCTTACAAAGCTTGACCTTTCTTCAAATTACTTATCTGGGTCGATTCCAGCTGGTCTGGATAAACTTTCTCATCTTCAATACTTGAACCTTTCTGATAATAGTTTCGCTTCTTCAATACCCAGTCAATTGGGCGGCCTTTCTCAATTGGTAGAACTTGATCTTAGTATGAATTCTTTATCCGGGTCATTGCCTCTGGAGTTGAGAGGGTTGAGAAGTTTGCGGAGGATGAATGTTGAGCATAATGTTCTGGAGGGTCCATTGCCGGATGATTTGTTTATGAGTCTTAGTTCAAACGTTAATGCCACTGTTGCTGTGTTCAATCTCTCAAACAATCAGTTGTATGGATCTCTAAACTTATCGTCTCTTAGAAAGTTTAGTTTAGTTGATTTGTCAGATAACTATTTCCAAGGCAAGGTACTTGATGACAGTCGAACCACTGCTACTCTGGATGGAAATTGTCTTCAGATTGTGCCGGGCCAGAGGAGTTTGGAGGACTGTAGACAGTTTTATAATGAGAGAGGCTTGAGTTTTGAAGCCCCAGAAACTTCGAAGACAAACAAAAGATTGATATACATAATGGTGGGTTTATTTGGTGGGATTGGTTTGATAGTGCTTTTAGTATTTGTCATGGTACTTATCCTAAGAACGTGTGATAAAGGCGTTGCAAATCAAAGAGGGACTGCAAATGCAGCGTCTGTGACAGAAGGAGACTGCCCTTCGCTACCCAAGGATCCTGTCTCTATGATAGGTCTGGGAGAATCATTTACGTATGAGAACATGCTGCTCTTCACTGATGATTTTAGTGAAGCAAATCTTATTAAAAATGGCCACTCTGGAGACCTTTTCCACGGGTTTTTGGTTGGTGGGGTCCCTGTAGTCATCAAAAGAGTAGATTTGCGTTCCTTTAAGAAAGAATCATACATGATTGAGTTGGAGTTCTTCAGCAAGGTTTCACATAATAGGTTGGTCCCACTATTAGGGCACTGCTTGGAGCATGAAAATGAGAAGTTTTTGGTTTACAAAGATATGCCAAATGGAGACTTGGCTAATTCCTTGCACAGAATTACAAGTTCCAAGGAAGAAAATCTCCAGTCTCTGGATTGGATTACAAGGTTGAAAATTGCAACAGGAGTTGCCGAAGGTCTAGCTTACCTACATGAATGCACCCCTCCCATTATTCACAGGTATCATTCAACTTGCTTATGGGTATCATTGTTCTCTCTTCGTGCATACAAATGACATTGCTGATATAATAGGGATGTTGTTTTTCCACATGGAGCCCTAAAAAATGATTGTATATTAGACCTTTAGTTCCTTGTGATGGAAATAGTTTTAGCAATATATGCTGGTGAAGATGTCTGTACTTCATCAGAATTCTAACAAGAGTTTGTAGTGATCCTTTTCATGCGCTTTCATTTCAGTAAATTCCAGACACGTTTTGATTTTTGGTATAGTATAAATTCCTTTGTAAGGGTGCCTTTTTATTCTAGATTTATCTGGAAGCCTCATACCCAGTGGTGGAAATGCTAACTCCAATCATATTTTTGGTTTTTGAAGAGATATTCAAGCAAGCAGTATACTTCTTGATGATAAATTTGAAGTTCGAATTGGAAGTTTGAGCGAGGTTCATGTCCAGGAAGGAGATTCTTGCTACAATGTGCTCGCAAGGTTCTGGCGGAAGCCCCAGTACGTACTATGAATTTAATATTTTCCTTGTGTTTTCACTTGCATATAAATTTCCTTGCATCTTTTGAGCTGTGCATTGCACCTGCAAGCCCCCACCCAAAAAAGTACACAGGAAAAAATATTGAATCTTCGCTTGCTTAGACATATGTTGAGATTTAATCTGGTATAAATATGCTCTGGAAGAGTGTCGTTGGCTGCAAAAGTTGGCATATCTTGAGACTTGGTTGATGTAGAAAAATATTGTCATAAAAACTTTGAGAAGATAATTAATCATAATAAGATAATGACAATATTTGATAACATATTGTATCTGTAAAATGTGTCTATAGAAAAGCAGGTGTGGGACTGAATCCATTCATCTTCTCACTTTGTTGCAGGCAGTTTGATAACCTGCACGTACTGTAACTCCATATAGATGCAAATACTTAGATCACTTGGCCCCATGAAATGAATTACTTTAAAAGAATGTTTAATCCAACCGACTTCCTAATTAGTTAGGAATCTAATTGAATCTATCTTCTGCTTTAAATCTTCATTTTTGTTACTTTTCTTTCTATGGTTAAATATGTTTTTCTTGTTTTGTTTTGTTTTGAATTCTGTTCATTGTTGTAACATTATTCCTCTTTGGTCCTGTGCAGAATTTCTGAACAAGGTCCTTCTGGTACGTATATTCACTTACATTTTCTGGATGCACTTTATTTCCTTTTCCTATTTGGAACATACAGAAATATAATTAGACCCACTTCCTCTTTGGTTGATCATCCTGACCTACTCATTCCTGTGGGTATTTGGGCTGTGTATAGGGGCAGAGTTACAAATCTTTTATTGGCCTCTGTGGCTCTGTGTAGTGTAATGTGTGTATTTATGTAAAATTTTTCTTTCAATACTAAAGTTTCCTAGTTTGCTATAGACTTAAACAGAAAATATTTGAAAAACCAGCTCAAAATTTTCTTCAAATTATGCCCGATGATGACCTTTCATGAAGTAAAATTTATACATGATCATCTCGATTTTGAAATTCTTGTCAATTTCTTTCTCAATATAAGCTATAAACTGATGTCCCAGAAACCCATCTTCCATTCTAGTATGTAATCTAGTTTTTATAATTTTCACAACATGGAAAGCTATCTTTCAAGTCGCATAGTCATTTCGGGCCTCATATTTAGAAGGCTAAAAAATTAGGTCACTTCATGAAAAAACAATGACAACTATATAAGAATCATAGAAAAGTATTGGGGATCCCATGTTCGGCACCCCTGAACGTGTGTCCCCCCCTGCTACTAAGACTTCTTATAAATTTGGCATTTCAGATTTTTCTTTTAACTATGTAATATTTGGAAAAGAGAACTTACAAATGTTTTTTCCCCATTTCTTTGGTAATGGACAGGCTCATCATCATCAGCAACTTGTGCCCATGATGTTTACTGTTTTGGTAAAGTCTTGCTTGAGCTTGTAACTGGTAAGCTTGGCATCAGCAAATCAGATAATGCTGCTACAAGAGAGTGGCTGGAACAAATCCTTCCTTACATCAGCTCAAGTGACAAGGACCTGGTAACTAAAATTATTGACCCATCTCTGATCATAGATGATGATCTTTTGGAAGAGGTATGGGCTATGGCAATTGTGGCCAGGTCATGCCTCAACCCAAAGCCTTCCAAGCGCCCCCCAATGAAACATATCCTCAAAGCATTGGAAAACCCTGTGAAGGTGGTCAGGGAGGAGAGTTTTACCTCTGTGAGGATGCGAACAATGTCACCTATGAGTTCTTGGAATTTTGCCTTCTTTGGTAGCTGGCAGCACAGCTCATCAGATGGTGCCACCAATCCCGGCAATACTGGTACCAGTGGCTCGAGACAGTCAGGGAAAGGAAACTCTCATGGAAGTGGTGGACATGAACACTCATCTTCAAATAAAAGGTTATCCAGTGAAATTTTCCCTGAACCAATTGAAATGCTAGATCTGGAGAGGCAAGATGAACATTAGCTGAAGGGCTGAGTGTTTGTTGCCTTTTGTTGATAATACTGGGGACTGTACAATTGCCTGCCTGGCTGCTCAACAGCACTCCCAAACAGCAACCTTTTCCAATCTCCTTTGATATGGAGTCCAAAGCCATTTAATGATATGTGGTCTGCTGACTGATCTGATGAGGAGTACCTGGTAGGGAAAATGCTGTTTTACGCCAACAGAAGATATCTAATGAAGTGGGTCCTGTAAATTGAACCAGACTTATAAATATTGAAAGCTTGTTTTCTGTAGTGAAAGCAAATTGCAATTTTTTCTCTGCTATGGAAGCTCTCTCATAGATCCCATACGTGTAAGATATGGTTGTAAGATGTTAGAATTTCTTCTTGTGGGACTATTGAGTTCTTCTTAGCAGAAAANGATATCTAATGAAGTGGGTCCTGTAAATTGAACCAGACTTATAAATATTGAAAGCTTGTTTTCTGTAGTGAAAGCAAATTGCAATTTTTTCTCTGCTATGGAAGCTTTCTCATAGATCCCATACGTGTAAGATATGGTTGTAAGATGTTAGAATTTCTTCTTGTGGGACTATTGAGTTCTTCTTAGCAGAAAAAGAAGAATAATCTGTGCAAAATAGGCGATTGTTGTATTTCGAATTTGTTCAGGAATGGAAAGCTACTCGTTGTATCTGATGAACATTTTTTTGTTGTTGGGAATTTGAATATGGTGATTACATCTTCTAGCATGCCTAACCATTATTTTAGATATAATAATTGTCTGTGAAAAAAGCAAAAAGACGAAATATTTTTACAACATGCTATGGATACAACCCTCAGCATGCAAGATTGCCAGGTTCTTTTGGAGACTGGAGTTATCAAGATTTTGGACCATGACACCAGAAACATTCTCAGAGTTCCAGGTGCCAAAGGAAGTGTTGGGGTTTAGAAGCACTGTTGTTATTATAACAATTTGGATTTCGTATGCCAAAAACAAGAGTTTAGGCACAAACAGCTGTCACTAAACTCTGGAGAAGGTAGACCACCAGAGGAGAGAAACCAAAGGAAGTAGACCAGATGAAACCATACGAGCAAGGCCAAAGAACGTAAACAAGAGCAGGTGGACTAGAGAGGTAAACCAAAGCAGCTACGCCGGGGAGGTAGACTAGAAGAAGTAGACCAGGGAGGTCGACCAAAGCAACTAGACCGAGGTGGTAGCTCATGACAGACAGACCCCATAAAGCACAGACAGATTAGGTAGATTTGAGGAGGTAGACCAAGGAAGAAAGCCTGAGCCCTGAGGAGGTAAGCACATCCCATCGCCTTAAGCGAGGCTAAAGAGCTAACTTTTGTTCGGTTCCATTTCTTGGACACTACAAACAATACTGATGTCTTCCTCACAAACACTAGAACCCAAGTGTCGGGATTTTACCTCAATAGTTTCTTGAAGGTCAACCATAAAATATTTAAGATTTTAATTTTTAAATTTTTTCAAAGAAAAGGAAAACCTTATACACATGGTTTTTTGGTGATGTCAACCTGATTATGACGATACAAAAATGATCATGAAAGTTCCATGTTTATGCGTCTGATATACAAACAACTTATTGAACAGATTCATCAATTCAAATGTAAATAAAGAGCATGTACAAGACAGACGATTAAACAGAGTATATAGAGGGCTTGACTACTAGTAATTAGGGTTGTAAATGAATCAGTCTGTTCGATAGCCCGCTTGGTATTCGCCTGGTTAAACTTGAATCAAACTCGACTCGTAAAAAAAAAAGTTTGCTTTAGTACTGTTTTGCTTTAGCTTGTATTGTGTACTCACTTGTATAAATCTTGTGTACTTGGACTATGCCTATTTACTTGGAATAAAATATCTTATTAATTATAAAAAAAAAAATTTGCCTGTGAAAGTAGGTACTCGCTCGGTTGGTAAATGGCACATACTCGATTAAACTTGACTCAACTAGGCTAAAGCTTGTTAAGACCTGCTTGTTTATGCCTGAGTCGACTCGTTAGTTCAACTCGATTAAAACTCATTCATATATTGATAAATATATACACACACCTATGTAAATATACATATATATATTAACTAATAATATAAGCACAACACTTTTATAATTATATATAATATGTAACCTAATTACTTATGTCTATATATTGAATATACTTCATAGCTGTATTTTATAATTTGTATAATAATTAGTCGATAATATTTAATAATTTTATATACTAGTATGTGGAAACCATATATGAAATAGATATATACTATCATATTATGTGTATGTATTAATAATTTATGTAGACATATAATATATTATTATTATGGATAAATATCAACTAGTTATGTATTAATTATTTATAAATTTTTAAAAATCTTATAATTCAATAGGGATTTTACTTGTTAGCTGTACAAATTCAATATTAGATTTTTTTTATTTATCTAATTTATCTAATTATTAAATCTTATACAAAAAATAAATAAAAAAAATAAACAACTCAAGCTGAGCTCGAGTTCAAGTTGGAAGTTTTAGCTTATTGAGTCAAACTCAAACAAAGATTTAATAAAAATCTCTAGCTTGAACTCGAGCAGCTAGAGTTTTATGAGTTGAGCCGAGCTTAGCCAAAGACCGGCTCAACTTGATTACAACCCTACTAGTGATCAAGAACGTTCCAGATATATCATCACACAATAAACACTTGCTATTTGATGGATGATGGTACAAGAAACACTTGCCACTGGCTAAATCTGTCCAACACCAAACTACCACATTTTGCTCCTGTTTTTGCACAAATGTGGTAAACAAATTAACCAAGTGAAATGAAAGTCCTGGCCTACCTTCCTTTTCTCTCTCACAACTGACAATTATTATTTCACTGATGAATGATTTACAACAAATGTGATTATACAGACCAATCCATTTACAAAATTACATGGAAGCTAATCATTGAGGAAGGCAAAGAAGAAGAAGAAGAAGAAGAAGAAGAAGAAGAAGAATAAGAGGAGGGGGGGGGGGTCATTAAAGGAATCTTTTGAAGAGCACCACTTTTGGGCTTCCCTTCCTCTTCGCAGTAATATTTTGTTTGGCTTTCTGAATACAAATAATTTGTCATCATATGAAAATGGCTACACAACAAATTGTCAGAGCGTGAACATGCTTCAAATTGGAATGATATCAAATTCATGGGGCATAAAATCTTCACTTGGTCTGTAGTATTTGTCTGGGGAGTACAGGCTTAAGTTGGACACTTGGCTAGTGTAAAGGCAGGCAAATCTCTCAACCTGCAGAGTCATCCAAAAAAATGGAAAGCTAAATCTAGAGATCCCATAATCCTGCTATGGCTCAGCACATACAAGAAAAGGCTTTGCAAAACAGTTGTCCAGAAACCTGACAAGGGGCGTAAACTTACCTGATGCGCAAAGCGCGAGTTCTGATAACCAGTCTTCATGAGTTGTCCCCAAACTTTATGAAACTGTTTGGCAAACAAAAAGATGTCAGTATATCACCATCATTGGTGTAAAACCCAATTGAAACAATTTTCCTACCTTTTGGTGGCATTCCCGTTGAGCCTGTTGATGAGCTGATCGGACTTGCTCCCTTTGAGACTACCAGACGAAACAATTGGAGAGAAAAAAAATATTAATAAATTTTTCACATAACGACATTCAAGCTGGCTATGGCATATGTCATTATAGATAAATGGCCTAACCTCCAACTCATCTAGTGCAGTAGACATTTTATGCTTCTCATCAACATCGACATCTTCAAACCTGAAAAGGGATTTGAATATTCACTAAAACACATACTGTGAAAGACAGGCTGATCCCAAGATATTGCTATTCAGATTTTTACTTGAGAGACCACTTCACACGATGCATTTTGTCTTCAATGAAGTCACGCTGATTCCGCAACAATCTCAGCTCCTGCACAAATGTAGTGTAAATTATACAACATAATTTCTATAATTCAAGCGAGCTAGGCAGTTTATATGACTGAACATTTTTTGTCCCCACCGCAATTACAAAAAGTTTATAACCATAATTGATTAACCATTTTCACTTGGACTGATTAAAGCTCTTTTTAAAAAGAAAATCTATAAAACACACTGAAGTAAAATAGATAACTAATTCTATAAGCACCTTTCGGGTATCCCTTAATTTCCAAAGCAGTTCAACCTCTCTCTCAAGCTCTGGAACAACAAGCATTGTTCTCCACCCTGTTCACAAGGGCATAAATCAACAACCAAACAATAATACATAACATTTTCAAATAATATACCATTTCAAAAACTTCATATATACACCACAAAGACCATGACATTATTTGATTGAAACCTCCTTTAATATCCATTAGGAAATGGAGTGTAAGATAAGAAGTGAAATACAAACTAGAGGCAAATGAAAGAAAAAATGCTTAGGAAAATAAGAACATATTATACCAAGAACCTTTTTGCTGCGTAAAATATCTCCATATATATGATCCCCGACATAGAGAACCTGCAAAATAAAAATATATTTGAATTCAAGTACCTAAACGTACAAGAAAAAAAGTTAGAAGGAAGCAACAGCTTGTCTCGGCAATTGCCTTTAAGGATTAAAACTACGTCAAATGAAATCTGCCACAATTTCAAACCTAACAAAGTCCCCATATCAAACTCTTTACTTTGGTGGGTCTTTTTGCTTAGGCATAAAGGGAAAAATTGATCAAACCCCTGTTTTGTTGTTCTATTTTAATTAGGTTCAAGTCTACTTTACTTAAGCCTGACAAGAATAATATTCTACAACTAGGAGGATAGGAATGATTAGAATTTAGACATGCAATTTCAAAATAAGAACCCTTTTACTATGTAAATTCAACATAATTGCTTATTGCTGCCAATGTTAACAGGACACCTCACCTGTGAACTTGACTCAATTGAGAGAAGTTTATGCAGATGGCCAACACTGCCTCCCTGGAAATTTAACAGCTATTATCAATCTTTTGTTGAATTTGAAAAGTACATAAACAATTAAAAATAAATTTGCTATTAAGTTTGCATTATTATGTCGTAAATAGCTTCAAAGTATATCAAGAAAAATATCTCAATAAAAATACCTGGAAAACTCTGCATATCTTATTCAGCCCCTTCAATGATAATCTTGGTGAAATACTTCCCACCTAGTTAATAAAGCATAAGATTAACTACTAAAAGGGGAAAACCATCATATAGGGGTGGGATATGCTAGACAATATAACCGACAACATTACATATTGACCTGAGCCATAGGAGAGCCATTATTAGTATTAAGTAGCATTCCAGACTCGGGTTCCACTTCAAACAAATTTGCGTGATTGTCCTCATGGAAGAAGCCCGGCTTTGCACTATATGGATAATGCCTCATTAAGATTAGAGGTAAAATTACGGAACGAATAAACAAAACTTTGTTTTTAACCTAAAAACTTGATAACTGCATCAAATCTCTGCAAACGAGCTACCTCTTTCCTAATTGAATTGGCTTAGACAAGTTTCAAGGAATTCCGAGAAATACATTTGAAGAGATCTTGTGGCCTCTCCAAAAAAAACTCAAGAAACTTTTTGAATAGACCATTGATTCAAGTTAAATTGTTACAGAATAATTCAAAAAGAAGATGGACATTATAACAGACTAGAAAAGTTCAAAGAAAGTTACAAGTATAATATGTACCTGCCGGTGATTACGACATCAAAGTACTGAAGCCAGTCAAAATTCATTCTGTTACTGCTTTTCATTGTACATGATTCACAGAGGAAGTTCATCACAATGTTTGTATAGTCCCATAAACTGTAAGAGATACAACCAAGGTTCCTCATCATGTGTTCTTACAAAAATACTTAAATTTGGTAGTTCATACATGAGAAAGAAAAGAACCAAATGAACCAATAGATCGGGACATAAAAGAAAACTATATATCCATTTTAATGATAGAACAGTCCAATAAGTTCTTTTAAGAGAAGCAACAATACCTATTTGTCACTAAGAATGTAGAACGACCGGAATCTCTGAGAATTTTGAGCATCGGCAGTATTGAGGTATCTTTGTTGATATATCTAGTTGAGAATCAAAGAAAAAACAAGTGAAAATATATTAGCTAAAATAAATGTAAGCAGTAATTAAAATAATCAAGTATATATTAAGTTACCCTTGGCTATGACATTTATTATAGCTCAAATTCTTACTGTTCAGGATCTTTTGCAACCATTTGCTTTAAAGTTCCATCACGGTGACACAGATCAACTGCAGCACGAACATCTTTGTACATATGAGCGTAGCTGGAAAAGAAATTTATAGACCATTGATATTGCAAAAAGAAAGGTATGTAGAATGGATATAATTGTATAAAACAGTGTTCTATGGAGTGCATGTCAGTGACCACTATATAGTTATTAAAAATCCTCAAATAAGCCAAAAGAAAAAGCAGATAAAAGAATAAATTAAGCACTACTCTTACTCAACACACTCTGAAACTTTTCCAGGATTTCTGTCTCGGAAGTCAACCAGTTGAGCAAACAAGTAGGCTTCAGCTAGTGAAAAAAGGGTATCAATGAGAGCATAGTCAGGCTCATCAAAAGAATCCCGTAACAATGTATTCCCGTAGGTCCCAACTTTTTCTTCCTTCGACAGCTCCCTGAACCCATGATAGGCTACCTTCACATACTTATGCCGATCCATCTGTATAAAGCACATAATGATTAACTGAAGCACTTTTCCATAGGTTTGTGCAACAAAGAATAGCATTGAAACCTAAATTAGTAAACAATGCTGTGAAAAACAAACAAAGAGTAACCTTCAAGATGTTGCCTCTCCTTTTATCAAGTACCAAGCCTCTCACCATGTACTTCCAATCAAATGACCAATCTAGTAACTGCATAGGGTCATTTGTTTTAATAAACAAACCACATAGTGCAATTTTGAGAATAAAAAGTATAGAAGTAATGGACAACAACATATCTACCTTTGAAAGATATGCTCGATCAATTGAAACAAATTACCCAGCTATCATAGGTTATTTATTATACAAAACGATATCAAATGCTTCCTAGAACTATAAGCACATAAGCAAACGTGAGTTCTGCTACATACAAGCTGAACACACCACTTATTGTGGGGCCCATTATAATTTTTTTTTTAGAGAAGGCCAAAACACCATGTTTTAATGTAACTGATGTTGAAGGCTTCTACATCAGCAGTGAGATATTTGTCAATATAAAGGCTTGCTAATAGAATTTTTCAAACTACAATAGACAAACCTCACGGGGGTATCCCAAATTGTAGACCAAATTTTTTATCGTGCCTTCGTAAGCAAGTGATTCAAAAGTCTCAGGCTTATATTGTGCCAAAGTGTAATCCATATCAAACCCGACAGATACAATATTCTTCATATTTAATGATCTGTTGCAAAAGATATGCTTTCCTATATCAATATTGTGTCCTCCTTCAGAAGATGACCATATAAATGGTTTATGGCTACCATCACTGCTTGCCATATGAAGAAAATTTGGTGATTTTTCACCTACGAAAGTCCTGTGGCTCTCGTCCATTGGATGGCTGGCCTGTAATTGACTTGCTCCTGATCCTTTTTAGCAAGGGGAGAGGAGGGGTAAACAAAAGATTAGCTTCTGCTGGTGATTGAGAATGATATCAATATAATAGCAAAAGTCAAGGCCACATAATGCATTTATGCTTTTTTTCATGCATATTGTTGATGCCAATACCCTTTACAAATTCCCAAAATATATTTTCAACACAAAATATTTTCCAAGAAACACACATCTACTAAAAGAATCATCAGTTAAATCAACAAAGCTCCGAATTTGATATTTCTACATTATACATAATTTATCACTTCAAATCCTACAAAATAAAAACTTCGTAGATTAAATCAAATGCCCACACTAAAATCCCCATAAAGAACCTGAAACTTTTATTCTGAATTTCCGATTCATTTATGCATACATCACCTTTATATGGATACCACCATGTACAAACAAAACCAATCCCATTTTTGTATGCATAAACAATAATGCACATACAACATAACTGAATAACTAATAGTTCAAAACTTTCTCATTTTAGGTAACTGGCTGGCCTGCCTGATCCAATCGAAAATTCAAAATGAACTGCTCTAAATCCAACATCAAAATCACAGAACTTAGTGTTCCCATATGAAAATGATAAACAAGAAACAATCTTTTCCCGCCAAAGAAAACCTTTAAGTTCTTACCTGTGTTGTCAATCAAAAAGAGCACAAAGTGCACCACGCTAAGTTCCAACTATAGGAATCATCCAAGCTACGTTCCAAGAAACACCTAAAAATCCAATTCCTCAATTAAAAACCAAATAATCTTTTTGCTCCCAGAACGACCTACCAACTAATACAATACCGGTTCGAATCTTCATACACTACAACCTCATAATCTAGACCAACCCTCCACGTAACAACCAAGCTTTCACCAAAGTACTGGCGAGATCAGTGTGCTAAGAATAGAAAGCATAGTGACAGACATTAATAGAACCGTAAACCCACAATAATCTTCAGCCTCACCGACCCAGAATAAACCCATTTTTTTCAACAATCAAGAAAAAAAAAATCGAACCATTCTCGAAGAAAGACTGTAATGAACCGTTGTACCAATGGGACAAGACCCAACTACGGAAACGAACCTGCGGCGCGAATTGCTCTTCGTGTTCCAGAGTGAAGTGGAATCCGGGAAGAGACAGTGGGAGAGAAGAGGGAGAGGCAAAAGGAAACGGGTTTCTTGGAAATACGCATGGTGAAATTAAATAAGACGGAGTGGTGACCGGTGGAAGGAGAGAAATGGGATTCCCGAAGCGACGCGATTCACACGTTGGCCATTAACAATAATTGATGAGAATAAGAAGTTGCAGGGTCGAAAGAGAGATTGAATCTACTTATTCCCGTCTGGAATTGAATAATCCATGTTGGGAGGAATTTAATTCCCAGGATAAGTACGATTCAAGATTCGTTTTCTGTTTCTCCCAGCGGGAAATCGTTTGGACTTTGGAGGAGGAGTAGGAGGAGAAACGCCACGTCGGATTGTATGCACACTTCCATAACTTGAGCTGGGAGGAGAAGACTGGTAACTGGTTTCGTAGGATATTAAAGTCGTTCCTACTCCAGAAAAATAAAATAAAAATTAAAAAATTGTTTGCAAGTAAGCATAAAATAACAAAAAAATCTCTACAACTTCTTATTATTCAAACAATCTCCACATACTACATATTTTTAATTTTTTTAATTTTTTCTTTTATCAAATATTTATTACATAAATAATGAATAGAAAATTTGAAATAATATAAAAAAAATAAACTCAAAAAATAAAAAAATTTAAAAAAATATAGAGTGTGAAGTGTGGTAGAGGTTGTATAGCAGAACTCATTGTAAAATTAATATTATTATAAAATATATTTAACGTATCATATGACGTCATATCAGTTTATGAATTTACTTTTATTCATTATGAAAAAATAGATTTTATTATTTGGGTCTCATGCTGGACTTTTTCTTTTAGAGTAATAACATTTTCAATTTTAGGATGTGTAAATCTCATACGATTTTTTTTTTTAAAAAAAAGTGGATAAATCTATAATTCACATAAAAAAAAATTATTTTTTAAATGATAAATTTTTTCTCAAAAAAAATATATAACTTGCACACCTTAAAACTATATCGACTATTTAACATTACTCATATTTTTGTGTGCGCAACTTCTACACAATATTTTAAAAATTTAGACTCATCATGAAAAAGTAGATTTTTTATGTGGATTTTGTGCGCGACTAACTTTTTTTTTTAAAGTGACTGAACAAGCTTGCGCATCTAAAATTATACTGACCATTTTTCTTTTATTTTGATAGAATTAGGATATTTGCTTAGCCACATCACTCCCATTTTTCAGTCGACTTCTCCCTTGAAGGGAAAAAAAAAAGAAAGAGAAAAGAATCTCCAAAGTTGTGGATGGTAAAAGAAAATTTCTTTGAATACACAATCACTACATAAGATTGAAAAAATCAAAAATCTATTTATTGTTTTTAAATTTATCTTAGAAAGTAATAATAAATTTATCTATTTATTATTTATCTTAGAATTCAAAATAATAAACAATAAATTCTATAACATTATTATTACTCATATAATTATTTTTAGTATTAAGTAATTTGAAATTTATTTTATATATATCTTTCTTTTATATTAAATCTTGAAATTTTAGGGATTTAAATATGATATTGTAAATCGTAAAATTGTGTAATTTGTAAATAAGCATTTCTTTTATAGTACATTCTCATCTTATTTTTCTCATACAGTATTAACTCTCATTATTATTGGATTTGCTCTTCTTTCTTAAAAAATAAAAAATTGAAAAAATGGGACGAAAATATATTTTATTGTATTAAAAAGCACTATTATATATTAAATTTATTAAAGTTATGAGTAATTCTATATACAGTTCTAGAGAGTGTAAGCATTGCGTGCTCTATTTGAACAAAAGGGATCTACAGCTAAAAAAATAATGTTTTCATGTAATTAAGTTTTAAATGAAGTGGGTAAAATTTACGCAGCCTAAGATTATAAATATTATTTTCATAAATTTGATCATAGCAATTAATGTACAGAGGAATTTTAAATTTTAAATAAAAAATATTAAAGAGGGAGGGATTCTGTTTAATTATTTCTAGATATAAAAATTAGGTTTGATTGATAGAGAATTCACATAATTCTTGTCATCGGAGAGAAAAAAAAAAATATTTCTAAGGATATGCTTGATCGGATAATTTTAAAATAGAAGTGCATGTGTGAGTTGTGTCGGATATATTAATTAATGCGTCTCGATAGAAAAAAAAAAAAGAGAGGTTCGATTGAGAGAATTCACATAATTCTTGTCATCGAGATTTTTTTTAAAAGAATGTATTTGTGAGCTTCTTGTATTTGTGAGCTGTGGGTAATATATTAAATTAATAATTAAATTTTTTACTAAATTGTTTTATAACTGGAAGTGTTGTATCACGTTGGTGGTCTAATTTCTTTTCCTTTTTCCTTTTATTTTTTGGTGTGCAATTTATTAATTCAGAACTAATTTATAGTGTTTTATTAGGAAATTTCGATTAAAATAGAATGTTAATTTTTTATTTATCAACTTTTAATCGAAAAATACGTTGCAGAAGTTTAACTGCCACATATCAATTTTATTTTTCTTAAAGAAATTAAATGAATATTTTAGAAATAAGAAACGGAATATCAAGGGTTCGAGACTTCTAAAATTCTAAATTATTTAATATTTATTTAAGTAACCTTTTAAATTATTATATACATAAATTAACCCAGATTTTTTTTTATTCGAAACTTGTAGAAAAAGTTATAATATATAATGTAAATATTCTATTGAGTAGTTGTCATGTAACTCTCAAAAAATAATTATAAAATATGGTCTTCATATCTTTATAGGATCAGTAGCCAATAAAAATATACAAAAGATAGTCTCCATATTGAAACATCTAGAGAAGTAAACAGGGATACTCCTACTAATCCAATATTTATCGTCTCAGCATGTAATCATATTTGTTATTAATTCTATAATCCCTTAACACGATAAAAAATTACAATAAAAAAGTATATTTTATTTTATCTTGGTAATGATATTTAAAAAAAAACACAAAAATAAAATCTACAAATTGACGTGAGTTCATATGATACCTTCAATATATTTTACAATAAAATTAAATAATTTTATAATTTGATATAACATATCAAATCACGTTAATTTGTACATTTAATTTTTTGCAATCCTTTTGTAAAGCATTTCTCATATTTATATCATAAAACCCCTAATTCTAAATTTACTGCTTTGTGTGTTTCTTTTGGCCATCAAGGCACTGCTCCATTTGCATTGTAAATACATGGGTTGATGCTGGTTTGCCCCCATATTGATGATGCTAAGGGTCATGCTCGTTCATATCAAGTTGTTTTGATTTATATTTGCAGTATTAATTGTGTTTGGTTTTAAAAACTTCAAGAACTTCGTTTTTAGACAAATGCTTCTTCTGGCGAAGAAAAAGCCAATTAAGAGTGAAACACGAGTGGAGTGTACTGACTTTTGTTGACTTTTCTCTCTACGTTCCTGTGTTCGTATTAGGGCACTATGGCAGCCGCTGATGGCCCCTTGACCATTTCGGTGGCTGTCTCTAGACTTCGTTCCTTTGCCGACAAGGTGATGGACTCTCCCCAACCTCTCCCTGAGATTTCAGTTCCTTTTAGGGCTCATAAAACAGTGGAGGGGGAGCTGTGTGTAATGTTTTCAAAAGATGAGATTGATAGATTTGCTGTCCTGTTTCAATACTCTTTGGTGTTGAAATTCTTACGTCAAAGGCCATCTTTAGACTCCATTCGCGCGTATATTCGGACAAGATGGGGATTGATCAAACAACCTGTGGTTTTGATGATGAATTGGCCGAGAAATGTTTTTATTCGTTTGACGTCGAAAGAAGATTTTGTGAAAGCCTTTGCACGAGAATCATGTGAGATTGATGGGATCCCTTATCATCCTTTTCATTGGAATATTGAGTTTCTTGAGGATCAGGAGCCGGTGAGGGTTCCGGTATGGATTTTCCTGCCGGGGTTGCCGCCAGATTTTTTTCATGAATCCTTTTTACGCAGCATTATGGTGCCTATTGGTCGTTTCCTCAAGAGAGATAATCCTACCAAGTGCGCGACTCGAATAGATGGGGCACGAGTATGCATTGAGATGGATGTGTCTAAGGAACCGCTGAACGCTTTGTGGATTGGGACTCCTCGAATTCCTCAAAGTTTCCATCAGAAGATTGAGTATGAAACGTTGTCCACGTATTGCATGCGTTGTCGTGTTCAAAGCCATAACACCCGTACATGTAATTGGGGTGGGAAAAAGAAGGAGGAGGCGAAGAAGCAGGGGAAGGAGGTTCCAAAGGTAGATCCTTTATGGATTTGTAAGGATCAATCTAAGGGTAAACCAGAGGTGTTGTTGATTGGGGAGTCAAGTAAAGAGGGGTGGCAGTTGTCAGGGGATCCAGCTAAACCGATGAGTCTGAAAACATAGTGGTGGAGGTTGAGACCACGATAAAAGGAAAAGAAAAAAATAGGCTCTCCAGAGAATTTTGAAGAAACTTTTAGGACCTAGGATGCAGAGTCTGTACCTGTTTATATTGAGATTGGTGTAGAAAATGATGGGGTGCTTGTTTGGAGTGGAGGAGATTTGGAAAACAATATTCCAGTAGGGATGGTGGATCAATGTCATGTTCCAGTTGAGAGTTTGGACATTGGTGGAGTGGAAGCGCAAATGGAAGATGGTGACCAGTCCCGAATGACGCTGGATCACTTTGTGGTGCAAGATCAGTCTTTACGAAGGCATGTTTTTGATGCAGAGGCATGAAAATGTGAGGATTGTAGAAATAGCTAATACGCAGATTGAAGTATCTTTTGAACCCCAAACTGATCCGCAGGTGGCTGATGTGGAATATGAGCAGAGGCATCTTGACATAAGTTCAGTAAGGGAGGATGGTTCTGAGGCCAAAATTTGTTCAGATACAAAGATGGGTGAAAGATTGGATCATTTGGCAAAGGAGAAATGGTTTTTTCGGATTCCGAGTTACAGCAGGAGAAAATTAGTAGTACCAAAGAAATCAAATTAAGGTGTTCCACAAGGGTTAAAGCAAACCCACTCGAGTTAATCTATGAATTCTTCATATCTTTTCTGGAATGAGAGGGGTATTGGTACATCGAGGCGGCGTCTAAAGCAGTTAGTTTCTAAATTTCGTCCTAAAATTTTTGTCATTGTGGAACCAATGTTGGATCAAGCTCGGATGATAATATGGAAAGATAGACTGAATTTTGCAGACTGTTGTTCAAATGTTGCGGCTGGGGGTAAATTGTGGATGTTCTGGTCATAGGATACTGAGTTAACAATGTTGAGTATGGGTGATCAATATATTTCAGTCATGGTAAAAGAAAATAGGAAAGAGATTTTTTTCACTTTTGTTTATGTGAAGTGTTATTTTCAGGAGCGTAGGAGGTTATGGGATAGTTTATTAGGTCTTAGCAATCAGCAGGTTCCATAGGTGGTGATTGGTGATTTTAACATAATTAGGAATGATAATGAACGACATGGGGGTAGGCCTAGACCTACAATTGCCGTAGATGAATTTAATAACTGTATTGATGCCTGCGGTTTTTTGGAGATGCAATCAACTGGTCCAAAATTTTCTTAGTGTAATGGTCAATTGGATCTTAGCAGAAGTTGAGTGAGATTAGATTGTGGATTTTTGAATGCTCTTGCTATGGACGTATTTCAGGATGTTAATTTAAATACTTAAACAAGTCTATGTCTGATCACTCCCCAATATTGATTTCATTGGAGCGCCCATTGGTGAAGTATGGCTTCCCGTCATTTAAATTTCAGCAAATGTGGGTTTCTCATCCTCGATTTTTGGATTGTGTTTCTAAAGCTTGGGGTGGGGATTTGTTAGAAAGATCAGCATTGCTTAAACTTACGCTAAAACTAAAGCGTTTAAATTACACTGAGGGATTGGAATAAAAACATCTTTGGACGTACAGAAGTCCATATTGAAAATTTACAAAAACGTATTGAGGGGCTAGAACGGGAGTTACGAGAAGGCTATTCAGAGAAAATTGAAGCAGATTTAGTTGCTTCATATTTTGAACTATCGGCTTGGATGGATCCAGAAGAGAAGAGAATTGCTCTTCAGGTGAAACAAGGATGGGTGAAGTCGGGTGAAGTGTCGTCGGGTTTTTTTCCATGCTATGCCAAGACGGAACTCGCTTATGGTTAGAGAAATGAAACTTGCGGATGATTCTATGCTTTCGTCTCCAGAGGTAATACATGATGGGGCTATTTCTCACTTCCAAAATTTTTTAGCAGAAGGGGAGCGGTGTTCTTTGCCTTCGTTGGAGGGGCTGGTCCAAGAGGTTATTATACCTGCAGAAAATGAAGATTTATGTCATGTGCTGAGTTCGAAGGAAGTGTTTAATGCTTTACTTTCTATCCCTATAGATAGCAGTCCGGGGCCGGATGGTTTCGGGTTGAGATTCTATTGTGCTTGTTGTCATATTGTTGGCGACGATGTTGTGGAGGCTGCAACCGAATTTTTCGAGGTATGGATTTTTCTCGATTTTATACACCCACCTTTTTGGTTTTAATCCCAAAAGTTGATAATCTTGAAAGTTTCGACAAGTTCTGACCGATTAGTTTGTGCTCAATCTTTTACAAGGTATGCTAAAAATTTTGGTACATTGGCTTTCCCCTTTGTTAATAAAA
Organism: Pterocarya stenoptera; assembly: GCA_003123785.1. Classification (NCBI taxonomy): domain Eukaryota; kingdom Viridiplantae; phylum Streptophyta; class Magnoliopsida; order Fagales; family Juglandaceae; genus Pterocarya; species Pterocarya stenoptera. The sequence continues at coordinate 122,173 of QEOT01124280.1, read as the reverse complement.
TAATTTCTCCTGAACAAGGTGCTTTTATTTCAGATCGCAGCATTTTTAAGAATATTAGTTTAACGGAAGAAATGATTCATAGCATTAATAAATCATGCCATGGTGGAAATGTTATGTTGAAGATTGATATGGCCAAGGCTTATGATAGTATTGATTGGGAATTTCTGATGCATGTGTTACGGGCTTTTGGCTTCTTAGAATTTGTTTGTTGTCTTCTTAGACAATGTATTACTACTTCTTAGTTTTCGGTGGTTATGAATGGGATTCCTAAAGGGTTCTTTAAAAGTGGGAGAGGGTTGAGGTAGGGTGACTCGTTGTTGCTGTACTTATTTATTTTAGTTGAAGAAATTTTTACTCAGATGATCAAGAGAAAAGTGGAATTGGGGAAGATCAGGCAGTTTTCTCATACTTGAGGTACGCCAATTATTTCTTATCTACTATATGCGGATGACATTGTTCTGTTTTCTAATGGGAGAAAAGCCTCAGTGGGAGCTATTATTAAAGTTTTGAAGGAATATGAAGAATGGGCTGGACATATGGTAAATAAATGAAAATCCTTCATTTTCTTCTCCAAACATATTTCTGTAGGTAGGCGTCTTTTGTTATTGCGGACAACGTAGTTTTCGGAAGGGGCTTTTTTCGTTTACATATCTAGGAGTGCCAATTGTTTTTGGAAGGCTGCTTAGTTTTCATTTTGAAGATATGATTAACAAGATTAGAACTTGTATTGATGGGTGGAAAGCCCCATTATTATCGAATGGTGCTCGGCTTCTTTTATTAAAACATGTGCTATAGAGTCTCCCGATTCACTGCCTTTCGGTGCTAAATGTTCATAAAGCTGTGTTTGAAAAAATTTAGAAACTTATGAGTACTTTCTTTGAGGGCATAAAGGATGAAAAACCAAAAAAGAAATGGAAGGCGTGGAGTTGTATTTGTAGATCGGTTTGAGGGAGGTTTGGCTCTCCGAAATTTTCAGGATGTGCAGAATTCTCTCCATGTGAAAAATGGCCTGGAATACTCCAAGGGTCATCATTATGGGTAAATTTTTTTTGGCACAAATACGTTGGGACGAAGCACTTTTCTCTAGTTTCTATGACTAAAGGTTCAAATTTCTGGAAGTGGATAATGCAATTTCTTTCGAAGGTGTTGGAGAATTCAAGATGGAAGGTGCAGGATGGCAATCTCTCTTTTTGGAGGGATACTTGGTCTGATAATGGGCCACATTCTGCACAACAGGAGATGAGTGAGCTTCCAGATTTATTATTGAAGGACTGTAAGGATGGAATGTAGAGCTGTTTTCGCGCTTAGTGGGGATGGAAAAAGCAGAGGAATTGATGGAACAACTGGGCTATCTAAAATTGGGTAAAGATTTGTTGATATGGGTGCAGAATCCGAATGGGAAGTTATCTACATGTAGCACTTGGCAGTGTATTTGGGTTAGATCTCTGGAACTCCCTTGGGCGAAATAGGTATGGCATGCGGCTATTCCTCAGAAGATTTCAATAACCATGTGGAAGGCTATGCATGAATGCTTGGCTGTTGATGATAGGATTCGAAAAGTGGGCATTCAAGTAGTTTCAAGATGTGATTGTTGTGCTTTTGGTGCATATGAGGATATGACCCATGTTCTTGCAACATGTGAGTTTGCAGAGAAGATTTGGAGTATTTTCTCTACATGGTTGGGCATGAGGAATATGGCTGGGATAAATTGGCAAGGACGAGTGGAATGTTGGCATCACATGCTAGAGGGTCATCACAAAGGGGCCAACTAATTGGTATTATTTCGTCGGTGATTATTTGGAGATTATGGTGGTGACAGTGCAAGGTGAGGATAGAAGGGGCGTTTGAATCCTTAACGTTGGTGTGGTGTTCTATACGGCATTGGGTCTCCTGGACTAAGGCTCAAGGCTTCAAAACCACTTTCTCGGCGTGATGAAGAAATCTTGAATGACTTGCAGCTACCAATTAAAGCTTCGGTGCCATTGGGTATGACGCAAGTACGTTGGTCAAGGCCAAAAACTGGTTGGTATAAATTAAATGTAGATGGCAGTTCATTTGGTAATCCAGGTCCTTCAAGTGTGGGTGGTGTAATTAGAAATGATAAAGGTGAGTTTGTGTGTGGCTTTGCAAACTTTACAGGTCATAATTCTAATAATGCGGCTGAAGTGTTGGGTTTATTATATGGTTTACGTAATGTTCATGATTTGGGTGTGCAGGAGGTGAAAATTGAAATGAATTCAATGTTAGTAATTAATTGGTTGCAGTAAAAAAGATGTGGCCCTTGGTATTTGGAGGATTACTGGGATGAAATTTTGAAAATACTTGACGGGCTCAGATATTCTATGAATCATTCTTATAGAGAGACTAATGCGGTGGCGGATGGTTTGGCTTGTAGTGGAGCAAAGGGTTGCAATGAATTATGGTTTTCATTTTCAGATCTCCCTTTGGTTATTAGAGGTATTATTAGACTGGAGAAGATAGGATGCCCTTATTTGAGGATTGCTCGTTCATACGTATAGTTTTTTTGGATTGTTTCTTATTTCTGATTTTTAGGCCTGGGTTTGGATTGTATGAATATTTGATTCGCCAGGTGTAAGGTTATTTTCCACGGCATTCCTTCGCTATAAGTGAGGGTTTCTTTTAATAAAATCAGGATTGGGCCACTCGTGGACATGTGGTCTTGTCTCTTATTTAAAAAAAAAAATGTTTCTTCTGGCATTGGTGTTGTTGAGCACAACAAGCCCATATTCATTGAATTGCAGTGGAAGAAGGTGGTCGAGCTGAAGTTGTAATATGAATACAAATATTATTGTATTCATTTTTTTTTTGGCCTTTTATTGAATGAGGATGATATGTTATGTTGAGAAGGAGCTATAAATGATGACCTTGAGTCCATGGACCGGCTTCCCTAAACTTTTATGATGTATTAAGATGATCTTTTCATGCAACCACTATTTTTTTTCCCGATGATTAGTCTATTAAAAAACAATGTCTATATGAAGTTTTTTAGAGTTGCATCGTTGTAATTAGCTTCAAGGATGGTGATAATAGTTTAGTTTTGCACATTTATCTCACCAATAGATAGCTTTATTATATTTAGTTTAGGTTAATTCATGCATATTATAGGTTATTTTAGAATAAAGTTCTTTTCTTAAGTTTGTGCTTAAAATAAGTCTTAATGCATAAATATATTTTTGGAGGGTTTGAGAGTAATTTAGATCAAGAAAAAAAAAAGAAATCACAAAAGAAACAACAAGGAGTCCAAGCAAAACGTGCTAGGAGACAGTCTGGATATACCTTAGTGTTTTGATCATAACATTCCACTTAAACATCCAATTGATGTGATTCTTGATGCGTTGGAAAGATATCTTAAAGGGCTACAAAGTAGTATCTGATAAGGATGTCTAAATTCTAACTCCTGAAATGCATACGCGGTTGCCAATCCAAGTCCTAAAAGTTAGGAGATATTTTATGCGGGAATCATGAAAACGTTAGGGTTTCTTTTATACCTGGGGGAAGCATATCATTGGACAAAAATTGAGAGGGAGGAGGCCAAGAACAATTTTAGTTTATTGTTTAATTTTCTTTTTCTAATGGATTGCTAAACACCCTACTAAGGTGTAGGGTATAGCCCAACCATCTTTCGGTATGTTCTTAACAATCTGTTTATGGTCTTTATGTTTAAGTTTTGGTATTTTTTGATTGATTTATCATTCTAGAAAAGAGATTTATTATGTATAATTCTTTGATTTATTGTAGACTCTGGGCAATGCTTAAAATTCCTTTTTCCCAAATTCTCTAGATTTATTTTGCCTAAAATTGATCCAATTCATGAAACTATCTTTGAAAAGTAATATGTGCTTTAATGGCTAAATCATCCGACTAAAATCATTCTACGTAAGAATTTTAGTTGAGTTATAAAATAGATTGTTGAAACTATCATTAGATACGTTGTGTGCAAATCCTGAAGCCTTAGTGCTTTAAGATATTGATATTTTTCTCCATAGTTTTGGCTTTTTTATTTTCAGCAACTCAATCAACTCTTGATAATCTTTTCTATTAAGTTTTCTTGTTCTATTTGATTTTCTTGCTTTGGATTGGAATTCTACACCCTTCTTGTGGATCGATCTCGGACTCGCCGAGTTATTACTGTGCGACAATCGTACACTTGGGAGGATTATTAAAGTCGNTTCTCTAGATTTATTTTGCCTAAAATTGATCCAATTCATGAAACTATCTTTGAAAAGTAATATGTGCTTTAATGGCTAAATCATCCGACTAAAATCATTCTACGTACGAATTTTAGTTGAGTTATAAAATAGATTGTTGAAACTATCATTAGATACGTTGTGTGCAAATCCTGAAGCCTTAGTGCTTTAAGATATTGATATTTTTCTCCATAGTTTTGGCTTTTTTATTTTCAGCAACTCAATCAACTCTTGATAATCTTTTCTATTAAGTTTTCTTGTTCTATTTGATTTTCTTGCTTTGGATTGGAATTCTACACCCTTCTTGTGGATCGATCTCGGACTCGCCGAGTTATTACTGTGCGACAATCGTACACTTGGGAGGATTATTAAAGTCGCAGCAAATGGTTTGGTCTCATCGTATCTTGGAAGGGCTTTAATACCACCATAGGGGACCGCGGGGTGACTCCCTAGACCTGGACCTCCACGGCCCAAGAAGACACTTGAGGCTTAATCTCCCTCTGACCCAGCAGGGTTCAAATTGAATCAACAAAGAGAATACCTGCCTATTATCCCAGTATTGTTAAAATGTTCATCCATTCAAAACAGATGGATAACTCAGAAGAACTGGGACTCAAGTTTCAAATAATAGATGAGGTAGTTAACCCGAAGGGTCCCAAGAAGGCAAACTCTCTATTTAAAGAGGTCAGGTATGCTAATGAAGGTCTGGAATATCTTTGGCTTTGAGATTACACATATTGTGACTGACTTAGGCATCAGAGGGCCCCCTTTACCCCTGAAGTCCTCTTACTCTTTGGTTGCAGGAGGTCGAGATTGTGCAGCGGTGAAACACATCCTCAATAGTTGGCGCCACTTGTGGGATTCGCTAATATCTTGCAATTAGCGTGCTTTTCACATGCCCACCATCACTCGATCTCAGGCAACTAGAGACTAGGAGGAGACATCGCGAAACATGGAGGGAAGACTCGTAGAAATGGAAGAAATAGTTACGAGACTCATTACCGAGGTTGAATCGTTACGAAGAGAGAATGTGGTTCTCAAGGCAAAGAACGGACCATCAGGAGAAGACCTGACACCCAGTCAGGTTGACAAGGTAGAGATGGAGGCTCACAGTGCGGGCACAGGTAAAGCCACCCAAGAGAATGGGGAAACAAAGAAGATGCACCATGACCTGTGTAGCCTGATGGATAAATAAGAGGAAATGACCAAGAAGATAGGGACCTCGTCTTCTGTTGATCAGTTGCTAACCAGCACCAACTTACCATACACTTTGGAGATTATGGCGGTACTGCTTTCGTCAAAATTCAAGGTCCTGTCGATAGACATTTACGATGGGACCAAGGTTCCGGTGGAACATTTGGAGACTTTTAAGGCCCACATGACTCTCCACGGATTCTCAGGGGAGATTGCGTGTAGAGCGTTTCCTTTGACGTTAGAAGGTGTAGCTCGGAGATGGTTCAGAGCACTGCAACTAGGCTCTATTGAGAACTTTGATGAACTAGGTAGGTAGTTCATCACTTAGTTCATGGCCAATCGACGGAGGAGATGGCCGGCAGCATACCTATTGACGATAAAGCATAGGGAAGACGAGAGTTTGAAGGCGTATCTAGCGCGGTTCAATAAAGAAAGAATGACCGTTGATGATCAAGACGAAAAGATCATGTTGGCAAACTTGGGAGAATTTGTCCAAAGAGTCCCTTCATGACCGAGTTAGCAAAGAAAACCTCATCCACTTTGCAGGAATTTATAGACCAAGTGGACAATTTTGTGAATGCCGAAGATACATTGATTGCCTTCACCATTAGGCCAGGGAGAAAGGAGGAAGGTACGTCAAAGGAAGAGGCTAGGAAGGTCCAAGAAAGTAGTAGACAGAGGAAGAATCAATACAATAAAAAGCAGGAGACGCTCACAGAACGCTATAGCAAAAACCATGTACAGTATTCTAGTGTGCAAGACTAGGACAACACGAAGGAAACTAGGCGTGGGGAAGACAGCGGGCAAGGAATGCAAAGGTACTGTATGTACCATAGAACGAATGGCCATAGGATTGAAGATTGTCATAAGCTAAAACAAAAAATGGAGGAAATGAAGGGTAGCAGAGAACTAGAACACATTGTTGCCAAAAACACCCTCTCGGCCATGGCGTTTGAACGACATGAGGCAAGAGTGTAAGATCAGACTAAGCGAGAGCCCGAGGAGGAGTGAATCCCCCAAGAGAAACCATCGACCTAGGCCAGATACAAAATGACGGAATCCACCTTTGGGAGGGATCCGTGCCATAGCCAGAGGGTATGCAAGAGGTGGCCCAACTTTGGTAGGAAGAAAAGGCTATGCAAGATGGGCAAGGTATGAAGAAGTTTACAGTGTGGAGGTTTTCATGATGGAGGCAGATACGACTGATGAAGAAACACTGAGGCAAAGATAAGTTGATGAACCGTTGGAACTCATGCCTTTTGATCCAGCCCAACCAATTAACCATGTAAGGATTGGGACTATGATATCAAAGGAGGAGAGGACCCGCTTAATACAGCTCCTAGGGGAGCACAAATACATCTTTAAATGGAATCATGAAGATATGCCAAGAATCAGCAAGGAGTTAATAGACCACCGGTTGAATGTTAACCCAGACGCAAGGCCTGTTAAACCGAAGAAGAGGAATTTTAGCACCGAGAAGTACAAAGCGATGGCAGAGGAAGTAGATTGATTGTTGGCAGCAATGTTTATTAGGAAGACTTAGTAACCAAAATGGTTGTCAAATGTGGTCTTAGTAAAGAAGTCCAACGGCAAGTGGCGAATGTGCGTGGACTTCACAGACCTTAACAAAGCTTGCCTGAAAGATAGCTTCCCTCTCCCCAGAATAAATTAGATAGTTGACGCCATGGCAAGTCACAAGGTGTTGAGCGTCATGGACACCTATTTTAGGTACAACCAAATCAAAATGAGCCTCGCTGACTAGGATAAAATGGCCATCAAAACCGTCTAGGGCCTGTACTATTACACGGTTATGCCCTTCGGATTGAAGAATGCAGGAGCAACCTACCAAAGGCTGGTTAAAAAAATGTTCACCAATCAGATAGGCCAAAACATGTAAGTATATGTGGATGACCTTTTGATAAAGAGCATGGAGTTTGAGCGGCATTTGGAATATTTGAAGGAAGCTTTCAGTGTGCTACACTAGTACAAAATGAGGCTCAACCCAACTGAGTGCGTGTTCAGGGTTCAGTCGGGCAAGCTCTTGGGATTCATGGTGTCTGAGAGAGGCGTCGAAGCGAATCCTGACAAGCTCAGGGTGATCATTGAAATGAAACCGCCCACGACTCTAAATGAGGTCCAGAAACTGGCAGGGAGAATAACGGCCCTCAACAAGTTCGTGTTTCGTTCAACAGACAAATGCATCCCTTTTTTTCCAGGTGTTAAAGAAGGCCTAAGATTGGGATACACGATGTGAGGAAGCATTTGCGCAGCTGAAAGAATACCTAACCCACTTGCCATTGCTTAGTCAAACCAAGTAGGGGGAACCCTTGTCACTGTATTTGGCCGCCACCCCAGACGCGATTTCTGCCGCTTTAGTCAGAGAATAGGGTAAGGAGCAAAGGCTGGTGTACTGTGTCAGTAAAGCCCTAAGAGGAGCCGAGAAGAGATATCCAAAGATAAAGCTGATCGCCTTCGCTTTGGTGATGTCGGCAGGACAATTGTGCCCTTATTTTCAAGCCCATCCCATAAGGGTCATCACATCCACACCCTTGTAGAAGGTACTACAAAGGCCAGACACCTCGGGGCGACAGGTGAAATGGTCAGTCGAGTTGAGCGAGTGTGATATCAGTTATATTCCCAGAACCACTGTTAAAGGACAAGTCCTGGCAGATTTTGTGGTGGAACCATGGCTCATCCTGTCGAGCAGAAGGAGGCACCAATGTGCATATAATAGCAGATGATGGTGCAGAATCATTTCACGCTATCCGTTTGAATTTTAAGGTAACAAACAATGTAGCAGAGTATGAGGCAGTACTCATAGGATTAACCATAACTGAAATCTTAGGGGGAAGGTCGATAATGATGAAAGTAGACTCTCAAGTAGTAGTTGGCCAGATCAAGGGAGAATATTCAGCGAAGGGACCAAAACTGATTAGGTACTTCCATCACGTCCAAGAGAAATCCCATTAGTTCTAGTATTTTCATATTGAATGAATTGCCAAGGGGGACAATTGGAAGGCGTTGCCGTGGGAAGTGATCTTCAGAACAGGAGATGTGGTAGCAATAGGGGAAGAAATCTTTTGTATCGATGAAAGTTTGCTAGAGTGAGCATATGACATCATCAAGTACTTGACAGAGAGAGAGCTACCTGCTTCTCAGGATGAGGCGAGGAAAGTAAGAAATAGAGTAGCTCTATTCACCTTGATAGACTGGACGTTGTATAAGCGGAGTTTCTTGAGCCCATTGCTAAGATCATATCAAAGGAGGAAGCCGAATATGTGATGAGGGAAGTGCACTAAGGCATTTGTGGGAACCATTCAGGAGGAAGATCATTGGTGGTGAAAGTCATGAGGACAGGCTACTATTGGCCCAAGAGGAAAAGAACAAAGTAATTAGAAAGGAACAAAGTAATTCAACCGAAGGAACCTAAAGACACCTAATGTAAAAGTCCCACCGCACAATATGCAATGAGACTTTGCGGGGTAACTGGAAGGGTTTTAATACCACCATAGGGGCCCGTGGGGTGACTCCCTAGGCCTGGACCTCCACAGCCTAGCAAGACACTTGAGGCTTAAACACCCCCTGACCCAGTAGGGTTCAGGTTGAATCAACAAAGAGAATACCGTTCTATTATCCCAGTATTGTTAAGATGTTCATCCATTCAAAACAGATTAATAACTCCGAAGAATGAAGATTCAAGTTTCAAATAACAAATGAGGCAGTTAACCCGAAGAATCCCAAGAAGGCAAATTCTCTATTTAAAGAGGTTAGATACGCTAATGAAGGTCTAGAATATCTTTGGCTTTGAGATTTCACATACCGTGACTAACTTAGGCATCAGATGATCCCCTTTACCCCCAAGCCTCTTACTCTTTGGTTGCAAGAGATCGAGAGTGTGCAGTGCTGAAACACGTCCTTAACATATCTCATCTCATATAATCATTACAACTTTTCCGAACATCTACACAAATATAATAAAAATTGAACTTTTCAAATTCCAAAATAAAAATTATATTAAAAAATTATATTCTAATAATATTTTATTCAAATTTTAATTATCATCTCATCTTATCAACTTTTATTCAATGTTGATCATTTCCTTATTTTTCGTTCAACATGAAGAAATAATAAATAAATACTAAAAAATATTATTTTTACAATCTAACCAAATTTATAGATAACTCAATGTGGATGTATAGGAACTAGATACTCTAGATTAACTAAAATAGCCAATATGCCATTTTTAGCAAAAATTAAGCTAAAAAAAATAGACAATCCAATGTCAATATTCTTTTGTGGAATGCCCATGTCTATCAAGAGTCATCGAAGCCACATGAGTTTAGAGGTGGTGTTGGCAAATGTGCGATACTTAGCCTCAATACTAGATTGAGAGATACGTTACTATTTCTTGTTGCATCAAGGAATAATAAATGTTTGAAGGAAGCAGTAATAGGCTAATGGCCAACGGTGGAGCAACGATCAATGGGATCACTAGCCAAATCAATATTAGAATAAGCCCAGAGCTCAAGAAAAAATGAGATGAGAAGTGAAGTACATGTAATAAAGTCTCCGTAACATAATGCAAAATACAAAGAATAACATCATAATGAGTGTAATGTGGTGCACTAAAAAATTGACTAGCCAAATGAACAATATAAAAAATATATGGTTTTGTATCAATAAGGAAAATGAGACTAACAACTAACTATCTATAAAGGGTGGGATTTGAAAGAGGTTTGCGATCAGTGGCATGAAATTTAGCATTGTATTCGAGAGAATTGCTAGTTGTTTTGTTATCAGTCAATGCAATATTAGAAAGTAAATCAGAAGCACATTTAGCTTCAAAAAGATTATAACCATCTGCACTTGATGTGACCTCAAGGCCAAGAAAGTAGCTTAAGTTCCTCAAATATTTCATTGCAACATTCTAAAGAAATTCATCTACTAAATTTTTGGTGGGGGGAAACTCCCCCTTTAATCCTCGGGGATTATCTCGCGATGACCCTTAGAGTGCTAACCATAGCAGGGATCGGGTTTCTATATCTTCATCGCCCTTCAATACTTCGCCACTTAGGGAGGAGTTTCTTCGCCCCCGAATCTAGAAGTAGGGGTGAACATTTTTCAGTTTGGACCAGAAAAACTAATCGAATCGAGTGGTTTGGTCTGGATCGAAATAGACCACCCCTACTTGGTGTCGGTCCATGGCATATCCAAAATTCAATTTTTGGAGTAGGGCGGGTTTGTGGTTTCGGCCAGTGCCACCTTTTTGACACAACCTCTCCCGACTTCTTCATCCCATCTCTTTGGATGGGAAAGGGACCCCATTCCATCTTTTATTGATGAGGAGTCTAACTCATTGTGGTTATATGGCCCTTCTGGATCTTGTCCTACTGGTCTCACAAATCTTCGATAAGCCTTTCGGGTCTCTTGCTTTTGACCAAAAAATCATCTACATAGACTTCCATATTCCTCCAGATTTGGTCTTTGAACATGTGATTGACAAGCCTTTGGTACGTAGCTCCGGTGTTTTTCAACTTGAAAGATTGCTTGGTAGCAATACAAACCCCGGTCAATGATGAATGATATCTTCAACTGGTCACTTTAGTGCATTCGAATTTGATTGTCAGAAGTAGATATCTATGAAGCTTAACATCTGATTGCCTATCGTGGAGTTGACTATCAAATCGATTCATGGCAGGGGAAAACTATCATTTGGACATGCCTTGTTTAAGTTTGTGAAATCCACACACATCTTTTATTTGTTGTTGGATTTCTTTACCAGGACCACATTTGGAGAGCCATTCTAGGTAATGTACTTCTCGTATGAATCCAGCTCGCTTCAGCATCGAGACTAGTCATATCTTCATCGCTCCAAGTGAACACATCTTTGTCTTCTTCCAGGAGTTGCTTTAGTTGCCACTTGACCTCGGGTTCAATTTCGTCCCAATCGTTATTTTTGCTCTTGGTTTGCTTTGATTCAAGGCTAACAATTTGAGGGGCTCATCTACTTCCCCTTGTTTCAAACTGCTTTCATCCTATGTCTCGATTCCTTGTTCGATGAGTTTGGGTGGCAGGAGAACGACTTCTACCGACTCCTCCATTTCCGTTGACGGCACATCTTTTCCTCAGGTGGTATAGTTGGTGACAAGTTGCGTTACTACCAAGGCATCGTTGTTGGGAGTATTGTATGCCTTTGGAATCCTCCTCGCCATATGAAATGGAAGCGGTTTGGATTCTCGCCTGCTTGGGTGGCCTTTTTAATGCAAAGATTTCTTTGTATCTTGCTTTCCAGGCATAGGCCTTCCTAATAGATGAGGTAGATGCTCAACTTGAATAGCTTCTTGCTATAGTTCAGATCTTGCCCAGTGGAGTGTTGTTCTCTGTTGGGTTGTGGTGAGGATTGTCTCTCACGTTGTTTTACTTTGTCCTTCTTCTCTTCAGGCTTTTGCTCCTCTAGGGTTCCCTAGATTGTCCCCTCTACTTATCTGTGAGGGCGAGTCTTGGTGTGCGACTAGTCTTTCTAATTCTCCTCTTTCTTACATGGCTTCTATTCTTTTCTTAAGGTTACAACTATTAACTGTCCTATGCCCTCCCACTTTGTGGTAATCACAATAAGGGCGAAGATTCCTTTTCTCCATATCTTGGTTGCCCTTCCTTTGTTGGCATTCGTTACTTAGCACCTGCACGTTGAAACTTGAGCGCATTGCTCTCAAACCTTAACCTCCGAAGTAGGGATGTGCTTGTCTTTTTCTCTAGAACTGATTGTTCTTCGCTCTACAATAATACATAATAGTTTTTCCTTTTCTTTTCTATTTTTATTTTATTTTATTTAGAGTTAATTTGGATGATATTGAATTTTCACTACAAGAAAACTGCTTATTTGCAGTAAGTTAATTCTAGCGAAATGACTATTTACAGCTAAAATAAATCTGTTTTAGTCCTAAATGGTATTTTCGCCGCTATTAAATGGCCCCAAAAACCCGATTTTCTTGTAGTGTTTTCAATCTCTATTTCTCTATTTTTTGTTTTTAATTTTATTATGATGATTTCTAATTTTGATGGAAGGATATGGATATAAATTTTGATACTTTTTCCAACTTTTTTTTAGGCTATGTACAAGAACAAAATGTACAAATAAGGTTAAATAGCTAATGTTCAAAACTGACTTTTCTTTTCTTTTCTTTTTTTTTTTCTTTTTTTTCTTTTTTTTTAGTTTTTAGTTGTAATTGGGCCGAAAATACACATTAGAATGTAATTTCAGAATTTTGGTATGTTTGACCCATTTTGAATTGGACTGAATGGATCAACTTGACTAGTAGATAATGGTCTAGACTGAACTATAGGGGAATCGGTCCGATCTCCGTCTGGAAAATCCGTGGATTGAAATTTTCATTCCTGTCCAAAAATTCCCCCCATGGACTAACGGGTCCGGACCAATTACATTTAATAAGAACAAATACGTAATCTAGTTTGAAATACCATGAGTTGTCCTTTTTTTTTTGGCTATTTTTTGGGATCTGAGAATATAGCTTTAATTGTAAATCTAATTTTGTTTTCTCTTATAACCCCTATCTTATTGTCCAATAATAGAAGAGATAAAATAATTTTAATTCTCATAATTTTATTTTATTATTTTTTTTAAGCGTGTTATGTTCGGATCCAGATGATAATTTATTATAAGTTGATCTATTTGTTGGGAGTTGGTGTCGACTCAGGAAAGATCCAACTCTATCTAGACCAGATCAGACTTGGCCTAATTGGGTTCCTATTTTAATTGATTGAAAGTGACTTCGGATGATTGAGACAAGTTTAATATTTTCTATGGATAGACAAGAACAAAGAGGCCCGCTGCGGACATACAAGGACATGCAAAACTGGAAATGTTTTTAGTAGTGTTTTTGTATAGTTGACCAACTTGACCGGTAGATACTATGAATGGGTCCTTTGCTTGAGTTATGTTATCATAGCCTTATTATATTATGTTATCATAGAGTTAGACACTTTTGACTTTCTTTTTGCAGATGATAGATTGGCTGAGGTTGTCTGTCTGAGAAAGGGGGAATGCTGGAAACTCAGATCAAGAGCGGAAGGAAGTCGTTGATTTTGCAAAATTAAGAGGTTCTTATTAATTTCTTCTTCGATCACTTATTAATAATGCATGCAAAAAATTATTTTTAACTGGTCACAAACTTTTTAATTAATTACTTGTTCACAATATATGTGTGTTACCTTGTAAATAATGCCAAAAAAAAAAAATACTTTAATCAAAATTGGTCGCAAACTTAGTAAATACTTGTTCATGATGTTAATTTATGAATATAATGAATCGTATATAGACGAGAGAATTTGATACAAAAAACATGTTGGTAGTTGAGATGTCCCCTGCGCATGCCATAGCCTTCTTTTCTTACAACATGCTTATTTTTCTCTGATATTCCAATTTTTGACTGACTTTCTTTTCTGTTTTGCTTCTTTGGTAAATGGACAGGTGGCAGATTTCGCCCCATTCTTTCAGGAAAAAAAAAATTACAAAAACAGAAAAACTACTTTTGAAAAAATGGAAATTATTTCGGTAATTGCTGGAAAAATAGGAGAGTACTTGTTTGGTCCAATCGGAAAACAGTTTGGCTATATTATTTCCTACAAGAGCAATATTGCAGCACTTGAAGAGAAAATTCCGAAACTACTCGAGAAGAAGGAGGCAGTGCAACAATCTATTGATGGAGCTCAATGGAATCAAGAAGTAGTCGCAAGCGAAGTTGAGACTTGGCAGACAAATGTGGAGAAAAAAATTGAAGAAACCCAAAAATTCCTTGAAGAAGATGTCAAAGCTCATAGGATGTGCTTGAATGGTTGGTGTCCGAATATGAAGCTACACTATTCCTTGGGTAAGAAAGCTCAAAAGAATACTCAAGCAATCANTATTTTTCTCTGATATTCCAATTTTTGACTGACTTTCTTTTCTGTTTTGCTTCTTTGGTAAATGGACAGGTGGCAGATTTCGCCCCATTCTTTCAGGAAAAAAAAATTACAAAAACAGAAAAACTACTTTTGAAAAAATGGAAATTATTTCGGTAATTGCTGGAAAAATAGGAGAGTACTTGTTTGGTCCAATCGGAAAACAGTTTGGCTATATTATTTCCTACAAGAGCAATATTGCAGCACTTGAAGAGAAAATTCCGAAACTACTCGAGAAGAAGGAGGCAGTGCAACAATCTATTGATGGAGCTCAATGGAATCAAGAAGTAGTCGCAAGCGAAGTTAAGACTTGGCAGACAAATGTGGAGAAAAAAATTGAAGAAACCCAAAAATTCCTTGAAGAAGATGTCAAAGCTCATAGGATGTGCTTGAATGGTTGGTGTCCGAATATGAAGCTACACTATTCCTTGGGTAAGAAAGCTCAAAAGAATACTCAAGCAATCGATGACTTGCTAAAAGAAGGTGAAAAATATGATAGGGTGTACAATATTAAAACTCCATTGGAAGTAAGATCATCTTCTACAGATCAACAGTTTAAGGATTTTGAATCTCAAAAATTGATAATTCGAGATGTTTTGGAAGCTCTAAAGGATGACAAGATTGACATGATTGCATTATGGGGTATGGGAGGGATCGGCAAGACAGAAATGGCCAAAGAGATTAAGAGAAGAGTCAAAGCTGAGAGTTTGTTTAATAAAGTTGCAATTGCAGTAGTATCCCAAAAACCGGACTTGATAAAGGTTCAAGATGAAATTGCAGAGCAACTAGGTACTAAACTTCACGAGAAGACTTTAGTTGGAAGGGCACCTTAGCTATATTCAAGACTAATGGATAGTAAGAGTGTTCTGGTAATATTGGATGATGTCTGGGAACCACTTGATCTTGGGGATATTGGAGTTATCGATGCAGTTAAACAAAAGAGCTGCAAAATCTTGTTGACATCAAGAAACGAAGAAACTTGCAATAGGATGAGAATTCAGAAGATTTTTCCAGTTGGACTTTTATCTGAAGAAGAAGCGTGGAAACTTTTTATAGAAATAACAGGCGATTGTATCAATACCTCTAATCTAATCTCAATTGCAAAACAGGTCGCGAAGGAATGTGCACGTTTACCCCTTGCTATTGCGACAGTTGGAGGTGCTCTTAGCAACAAACGTGACAAAAAGGAGTGGAAAGCTGCGCTTCAGCGACTTAAAATGTCTATCCCACATAATATTTATGGTTTGCATCCAAAGGTATATTCCCGCATAGAGTTCAGTTACAATTACTTAGAAAGTGACGAAGCCAAATCATGCTTTTTGCTATGTTGTTTGTATCCGGAAGATTATAATGTTCTGGTTGAAGATTTAGTCAGGTATGGAGTTGCAAAAAGGTTTCTTAAAGGCTTGGGTACTGTGGAACAAACAAGAGAACATGTCCACACAATAGTTAAGAATCTTATCAGATCAAATCTCTTGTTGGATTGCTTCCCATTCGAATGCGTCAAAATGCATGATGTTGTACGAGATGTTGCCATATCAATTGCATCCAGAGACGAAAATGGTTTTATGGTAGTGTTGGACAAAGGACTTGAAGAATGGCCACAGAAGGATAGATCTGATAGTTGCTCCGCAATTTCTCTTTTAGTTGGAGAAATGAAAGCGCATTGTACTGAGTTGAAGTGTCCCAAACTTGAGCTTTTGCGACTATCATGTTTGAACCGTTCAGAAACGTTCCCAGACAATTTATTTAACGGGATGAAGGAGCTGAAGATGTTGTCTTTGCAAAAAGGTTGCTTCTCCTTGCCGGCGTTGCCACCATCAATCTAGATCCTCCAAAACCTTCAGATGTTGAATCTGGAGAATTGTCTCTTAGGAGATGTGTCGGCAATTGGAACCCTTGGCAACCTTGAAATTCTTGGCTTTCGTGGTTCCGAAATCGAGGAGTTGCCATCAGAAATAGGAAATCTTAGTCGATTAAAGTTACTGGATATGAAGAGATGTGATTCTCTAAAGCGAATTGCATCTGGTGTATTATCGGGTTTATCTCAACTAGAAGAATTGTACGTGGGAGGATTTAAGAATTGGGGATGTACGACTATGATGGAAGGAAATGGAGAAGTAACAAATAATAATGCAAGCCTTGCTGAACTAATTCTTTATTCCAGTCAACTGGTGGTTGTAGAAATCAGTGTGCCAAGTATCTTGTGCTTGCCAAAAGAATTAGACTTCAGTAACTCCAATTTCAGATTTATGATTGATATTGGTGTGGGTGCTAAGCTAGATGAGGGATATTTATTTGAAAATACTTTGACACTTGAAGTGGAGGATGCAAGTGATCTTGGGGAACATCGAACAATTCTTTCACTGTTGAAGAATGTTGTAGTTTTGAATTTGGATTGTGCAAAAAATTTCAAACATATTTGGTTTCAGAAAGAGGAAAAAAGAATTTTACCATGCAGCTTGAAGCGTCTAACCATTAATAGATATGAAGATTTAGAATATCTAATTGAAGCCACATCGGATAGTACTGCACCAAATACCTTCCATATCTTGGAGTTACTATCATTAACAAACTTACCAAGGCTCATTGGCATCTATAAATCCACGAATTCAGTTGAGGTAGGTTCTCCCAGTAACACTACATATATGATTCACTTTCTATATGGATTAGTTGAAATTTTTTGTACATGATTCCAAGCCCAACAAAGAGTTTAATGGTTTTAAACCTTGCTGGAAAAATTTGTAATTTAAACCTATTCTAAAGTCCCTACACTGCACACTGCTTACATGGTATAATTTAATTTGGAAGATAAATTTTAAAATTTGAATCTTTTAAATCAAATCTTATTGTTTAAATAATGTGGATAATGTGCTCTATATACACAATGACTTAAGAATATAATAATTCTTCAGGAATATGGTTTTGTTGGGAATAAACATCTTATTACTTTCCTATGTTAAGGAAATACGTTTTATATATGAAAATTATCTCACAATATTGTAATGGTTCAATTAATGGATTAAACAGGTTGAAGGAGGAGGCATCATTGTATCAACAACTGTCACTCATAAACTATTTTCATCCAACCTCATTTTGTGGGTACCCAATTTGAAATCCCTTGTAGTAGATGGCTGTGAATCAATAGAAGTGGTATTTGATCTGGAAGGAATAAAGGTCAAAGAGAACCACAAGCCCATCCTAGCAGTACTTTGGAAACTAAATTTACAGAACTTATCTGGGATGTCACATGTGTGGAAGAATATTCCACCAGGATTTCAAGGCTTTCAAAACTTAACATTTATTCATATCGAGGAATGTCGTCGTCTGAGAAATTTACTCCCTACTTCTATAGCAAAACTACTGGTGCAACTCCAAAAGGTTGAAATATTTAATTGCAACTTGATGGAAAATATTATTCAAAGGGAGTACGAAGCTGGAGAAGAAAAGAGAGAAGATATTTTGAGTAGCGAAACCCATTCTCTTAAGTGGCCATCCATAAAGATTATCAAGTTGTGGAGCTGTCCAAGATTAAAAACATTTGGTTCAGAAGTCCAAAGCGGAAGAAAGCAAAGAAAGATGGATGCGGAATTAAGGCCAAAAGCCCAAGAGCCTAGTGCTGGCTCCTCCTCAGCAAGAGAATCTTCAGGACTTTTCAACAGATGCCTAGAGTCTTGTGTACCACGTCCCAGGAATTATAGTCCAGCCCTGCAAACCCAAGGAAAAAGCAGCTCCTCCTTAGGATTGAATAAACACGACTTAATTAACAAAGAGGTATGTGGTTAAGATTAATTTATTATTCTTTTCATTTATAACTTTTTTGAAACACTTCATTATACAATTGCACTAATTAGTTTTTATTATTAATTTTTTTATCAATATTTTTACTGAAGTTCCAGAAGGAACTTTGGACAAATCATTTAAAGATCTTAGACTTCCATTAGACTATAAATAAAAACGGTTATTTGCAATATCAATCTATTGATTTTGCTAGTTTGACCGTGCAATTTAGAAAATGTGGTAATTTAGGGGCTCAAATTGAAATTGAGCGTAAAAATATCCTCCTACAAGTCTACTTGAAAGTGTCATTTGTTTTTAAGATTATGTACTCCTTCACACTTTTTGATCATGTTTTGGTAGATTACATTGACAAAGCAAGAGGAGCAAAATGTGAGCGAGACTAAAAACCAAGCAATGATGCTGTCTCTGTTTCCATACAACTTGATTGAAAGTTTGGAAAATCTACAGGAACTTTCTATACATCAATGTGCTTCATTGGAAGTGATATTTGAACTTGAGGGACTAAATGCTGAAGAAAGCAATATCTTCAATAATTTGACAGAGTTGTCATTAAAATTTTTATCGAAGCTATTGCATATATGGAAGAAAGGCCCACAAGATATTAAGGGATTTAATTACTTGAGATTGCTAAAAGTATGGAAATGTGGTAGTTTGAAATGTTTGTTCACACCATCCATAGCAAAACTTCTTGTGAAATTAGAGGAAATACAAGTATTTGCTTGCGATGAAATGGAAGAAATCCTTGCAAAAGAATTGGGAGATGAAGAGAATAGAGATGTGATTGCATTCCCCCTAGTGAAGACCCTCGAGCTCCGACATTTACAAAAGTTGGAGTATTTTTACAGCGAAGATAATCATGCTTTTGAGTGGTCATCTCTGGATAAAATAACAATAGTTGGATGCCCCGAATTAAAAATGTTTGTTTCGACAAGTACAAAAACACCTAAGCTAAAGGGAGTGCATACGAAGTCCGAAACTTTTCAACCAATGGTAGAAGGAGACCTCAATGCCACCATACAACACATTATCAACCAAAGGTTTTTCAGTGCAGGTTTTTTCTTTTATATAATCTAAATTCTTAAAAGTTATTTTCTTTGAATTTCAGAGCGTGAAAAGGTTTATGATTTTTAGAGGTTGCGGAAGTTCCAAGTCTCCGTATACATGATGAGCATCGTAAGTTTCTATACTAGACCGATTCCCATATTTTCACTGCTTTTTTTTCTCAATTTTATATAATTAATTTTTTTCTAATTTTAGGCCCCTCTTCTCAATCTCTTGACTAGCAGTCGTAGACATCCTTAATAGGTGAATTTCCAATTAATTGTTTACTTCTCTTGTACATTAGTAATTTTGTATTCTCTTATAAGGTAATTATTTCAAATATTCAATGAAGATCAGGACAAGTATTATAGACATAATTCCTAATGCATGTATCAATTTTCCCCTATCTAAAAAGACACATGCAGTAGTAGTGAAATAATTTGAGTTAGAATGTTTTATTGGATTTTGAAAAATAATAAAAAAAATGTTGAATAAAAATATTATTAAGTTAGAATATTGTTAGAATATTATTTTTATTTTGAAATTTGAATAGTAGTAAAATAGTTAATTTGTGAATAATAATAAAATACTTTATTGGATTTTGAAAAATAATAAAAAAAAAAGTGAAATAAAAATGATAAGTAACTTACAAACACCATAATATTTATTTCTCACTCCTCTCAATTTCGCGAGAAACCCTCCCGCTATCGGCTATTGAGAATTTGAGACCCTCCCATTCTCACTGTATTCTCTCCCATTCTCTTCACTGAGCCTTCTCTCCATTATCTCCCAAACTCCCGTAACTCTCCCTCACTGTATTCTCTCCCATTCTCTTTATTGGACCTTCACTCGCTCCCGTAACTCTCCCCATTCTCTCCCTCACTCTCGGAGCTCTCTCTAACTGCCATAACTCTTCACTCCCATAACCCAACGACTGAGCCTCGTGAGTCTTGAGAGAGATAGAGAAACTCCCACTCTCTCCAAATCTTCCACCAGTCTCACTCCCGAAATCCCTCTCCCCTTCCTCTCTCTCGATGACAACTTGATTGTTAATTTCTGTGGTTTATCTCTTCTCCTAACTCTCGCATAATTTCTGGCAACCGTTTGCTCTTATTATTGTGATTTGTAAAATTTTTCTCAAGCATGGTTATTGTTGTGATTTGGAAAATTTTCTTGATTATTTTCTTACCATTGAGCGTGGTTATTGTTTTATTTGTGATTTGATGGAGATTTCTTGATTAGTCTCCTACTGTTGAGCATGGTTATTATTGATTTTTTTGTTTGAGAAAATAGTAAGAGGGGAAGAACAGGGACTTCTTGATTTTGATGGAGATTTCTTGATTTTTTGTTTGAACATGGTAGTTGACGTTGTAGCCATTACCTTTGCCATAGAAGTCTTCTTGTTCCTCCCAAAATAACTAGAGTGAAAATCTGAGTACTGCTAGGGAACCAAGAATTAAATTCATACAAAAAAATGAAAAAAAGAGGGAGAGCTTAGAAATTCTATTTTATGTATCCTGTATGTGTATATGCTTTAACAGTTTTGGTTTTTCTTTTCCTGTGTTATTCCCGATGGGTTATTTTGGAGTTTGGGAGAGAACTCTTAGTTTTTGTTATAAAATGGTTGGAGTGGACAAGAGTTATGCATGTTCATTATCCTTTTGCGAGCCACTGATTACTTAAATGTTCTTGAGCTACCTATTTTTCATTAGGCTGAAAAGAAGGAAACCACAACTAGGAAAGTGAGCCGGATGCTTAAGATTAAGATTAAAAAAATACAATAAATATGCAAGCTTAGCCAATAAAATATAGAAAAGACAGTTTCTCACTTTCGATTGAGTTGCGCTTTTTCCATGATGCCTTAAGTTGGGAAAGTTTTTGGGGGTCTTGAGATGATCTTAATGCCATTGGCAGCACTATATGAGATGCTTATACTTTCAGTTTGAGGCTGCGATATGTTTGAGATCATGCTTAAATTAAGTTTCACGTTGGAGCATAACAATTAGAATTTCTGCTTTGACTTGCTTGTATTTCCCACCTTTGCCTGGAGAGCATCACTTAAGTCTCAAAATTCCTTAGGTTGTTTGAGGGATAGAATTCTCCTTTAGTTTCAGAATTCTCTTGTATGTATAGGAACCTTACATGTGCCCACACCTTGATATGTGATTGATTCTACTTATGTGCCTGCACCTTTATATGTGCCAATTCACCTTGATATGTGCCTGCACATGATTTGTGTAATCTAAGATGCTAAAACAACATTTGTTGCAAAGTGTGATGCACACTGTCTAGTTGTTTTCAGAACATATTGTCTGTAGTTGAAGAATTAATGATGTGGGGAAACCAGCACTGCTAAAGACTGCAATTCTTGTTTTGTTTGTAAAAAAAAAATGAGATATAATATTCTGGGTTTTTTTTGTTGGTCATCTTGGGTAATGTGTAATGTTTTGGGTCATTATCTCATCAGTTTTGTAAATAGTTTTGTATAAATTCAAACCTCAAATAAGACAATAAATCAACTCTTTGGTTTGCTTCTATTGTCAAGGACAGAGAGTTGCAAAGTTTCTTTGCCAAGGGGTGTGTGCTTCTTCACATTTTCGTTGTTGTTCTGAGGCAGGTTATTAGGGATATTGCATTGGAACTTTCATGGGTGCTTTTTCGTGTATACTCATGGAGGGAGAAGTATGATTAGATTTTCCAAAACCACAGTTTGCAATTTTTTCTGCTCATAATTAGCAAGAACCGCAATTTGCATTTTTCTGCTCACAGTTTGCATTAATTATGGGCTTAATATTGCAGAATTTATATATGTGGCTATAAGCAAATTAATAGTTAGAAAACTATTAAAGCCTGTCTCATTTTGTTTATGTTGTTTATCTGATTAAAGTCTGCATACTTTCTGTTGTGCCAACATTTATGGATGGTTGTGTTTTTGTAGGTATTACTCAGAACACCCTTTGTGGCTGGTCGACATTACTGAAACTCTTTGAAAACTCTGTTTTTCTGCTGCTATTATGTGTTGTTGGAATTGTAGATTTTATGTTGGTGGATGTTTTTTGTAACTTGGTAAGATAGATCTTGTAATCTGTGTATATTGTACGTATTGGGTTGTAATCTGGAGATTTTATGTTGGTGGATGTTTTTGTATTTTGCATAAAACATGTGTGTATTGTACGTATTGGGTTGTAATCTGGAGATTTCCTTTTGTGCTGTTGTTATGTGTTGTTGACATGAGCACAAGTATGTTGCTAGACATGGTAATTTCTTGTGGGAAGTGCAGATTTGTATAGGTGTTTTTTGTAACTAATATGTTGCTGTAATTGATAGATGAAAGTTTGGGAAGAAATTTTGGTAAAAGAATATAATTTGATAGAAAATGTAGATATTTGATTAGTAATTAAGAAATTTATATAGAATTTTAAATGAGTTTAATCAAATATTTTTAGTTATTAGCATTGAATGACCTTTGAAAATATGATTTTTTAATATAAATTTAATTAGAACTACAAAATTATTATTGACATTTAATTGGTAGAACTACAAAATGTGATAAAAATAAATTAAATAAAAAAATTATTAAATTAATAATATTTTCTTATTATATAGAGAGTAAATTGATAATTCAATGTGTGGATTAAATTTAAATGGAATAGGCAAATACAAACTTATGTGATATTAGCTAAAATTTGAATATACATTTGGCCAATCGAATAAGAATGCTCTTAGCCATACTGATCTTAGTTATCATCTAATGCTTTTTTAAATATCTTGAAGTCTCTACCTTGATTCCATGTAGTAGCTTAAATTAGCCGGAGCAGCATAAACTACAGAATTGAAGTACATGTGTCGCCAAGCCCTCTATCCTTCACCTCAAACTTTGGAACTCCATTGATGAAAATAGTCCCCATCCATTGATGAATAATATTGTTACGGACAGTAAGAAAACAATTTGAGCAGCCTTATCTCAAAGTTTTCCAAGAATAGAAGTATAAATGAGAATGGCTCTTAGAATGTCTAAAGTGAGACGATATTTTCTTTCTGTTTGTCTATTTTTTTAGCTGTATATGGACACGAAAAATGTGAGAGTATTCCTTGTCGACTCAAGAAATCAAGAAAAGATTTGTAATTATATTTTATAACATTGTTTGAATGAAGGATTTTGATGGTACAAGCAATTTGAATTTGTACTATTTTGTGAAAGTTCTGAAAAATGTGAGCAAATTCAGAATAATGCTATAAGAGATATATCCAAGTATAGGGACAATAATCATCAACAAATGTAACAAAATAATGTGATCCCCTATGTGAAAATGGGAGCGGGTCGCCAAATACCAAAATGAATCAGATCAAAATGTGCAGAAGAAAATGATCACTTTTATTAAACAAAAAATGTGTTTATTTTCTAAATTGGCATGAAACGCAATAAAGACTCAAATTGTACGAATCCTAGATAACCTTGAGAAGCTAAAAGTTGAACACAAGAAAAGGTGGCATGGCCTAATCCATAATGCCATAAACGAGAGGAAGTGGTGAGAGTAGTAAAATTTGTAGATGCATGGAAACGAATCTGCAAAGAATAGAGCTCGGACTGACGTCTAATGATCTTACGGTCCGTCCCAAAGAGCTAGCCTATCTAAAGATCTTGTACATCAATACCATAATTAGAAAATGTTAGCTTAAAACCTAACTCACAAAGGCGATATATCCTATTCCTCAAAGAAATATAGGAAAATATGTTGGCTTTATCTTTTCATTTGCTTTTATATTTTGCATCGTAACTTTTTGTTTTGGGGGTATATGTTGAGAACCCCATCCCCTCTTACCATATTGTTAATTTTAATTAATTTTAACTTATTTAGAAAAAGAGAGAGACAAATGAAATAATAAAAGAGAGAGCAAGTTTGAGAAATAACCAATTAAAAACATAAACGATAGTCTTCTTTAATCATATTGATCCAACTGAGCAGTTGTCGTGTAACTCTATTTCAAAAATAATCTTTCATATTGAATAATCCAATACATGTAGAGAATTAAAGAGTACCACTCCTACTGATCAAATATTTATCATCTTAGTATATAATCATATTTGTTAGTAATTTAAATTCGAGAGTAATGAGTGACGTTTAAAGAAACTTTGTTGGGTAATTCTTAAAAGAAAAATGATATTCATCGTCTTTTTAAATTTTAACTATCATTCTTTTGTCATCTTCTAAAACAATATTAAATTATGAGTAATGCTAGATACAGTTTTAGGGTGTGCAAGTCCTGCGTACTCTATTTGAAAAAAAGTAATGTCCGCCATTAAAAAATAATGTTTTTATGTGAGACCAAAATTTATCTACTTTTTTCATAAAAAGTGGGTGAAACTTGTATGTTCTAGAACTACAAATATCATTTTTCTTAAATGATTGGCAAATAAGTAAACAGGGTAATGATATGCATTCAAATTTCAACTCCTTTTACAACTACATAAAGGGAAAATATGTAAAATCTGAAATTCAAATAAAGGATTTCAATAATTTTTATAGGGTGATACTTCCATATTTGAAAGTGTGATTTTAAAAAGAAAAGTGTTATTCATCATCTTTTCATAACTTCCTGATACGTCGAAAAAGTTGTCGTTCGACCTTGTCGATCCCAAGGACTACGAGCTTGAAGACCTCCCAAAAGAATCATTATTTTTAATCATCGCTTCCACCTGGGAAGATGGAAAGCCCCCTCCAAATGCCAAGTTCTTCTCAAGTTGGCTCTTCGAGAGCGCAAAGGACTTTAGGGTCGGGTCTCTGTTGCTGTCTCGGTGTAAAGTCGCGGTCTTCGGCATGGCAAGCGGTGCTTACGGCTCGACATTCAATGCGGTTGTGAGGGACTATTCAAAACAGATGAGAGCGTTGGGTGTAAGAGTTTTATTTAAACTCTGTGTCCCACACATCAATCTTGATACAGTTTGAAATAGCTCAAAACTTATCAGTTACAAGATGAGTTATATTGGGATAAGGAAACTCCTAAGAGATAAGATTAACTCTATATCTCTAATCACAGTCAAACACAATCTCTTAGATTGCTTGATGGCTAGAAATCTATAAATAGCACTGAGGGCTTAAAGGGTCCTCACCTACAACATTAGAGTGCCTCTAGCCATCGGGAGACACTTGTGAGGCTAAGTTGCTAGGGTGATCATTCTCTCATAGTCAGATTAATTTCTTCATCAAACAGATGGAGAAAGGTACGTGTTCAATTATTATTGTTTTATTATTGTGGATCATAGAAAATCAAAGATCCAATTATTAATGTTCATGTTAAAATATTTAACATGTGGTATCAGAGCCAGGTTGTAGATTTTTTATGATCTCAATAAAATATACAATGAATATGTGCTTTCATATATTGTGATTTTATCATATTGCGAAAGATTAAAAATATTGGTTTTACTATCTAAGAGAGAAATTTTATTATGATGTTTTAAACATTGATTCTATGTTTACACGAAATTATGATGCATTGACAACTACTAATGTATTTCGATTTTGTGTACCTATTTCTCCTATTACGATAATTTGCATCCGCCTTTGATTGGGCGCATTTCACATATTGTTCATTGCTCACGTTGCTGCGTGTTGGGAACTAAAAACAAAAACCGATTGTTGTGTTGTGTTGTATGGGAGAAAGCTGTGAAACCATGTATATATGGTGGAGCCGCTGTGATGCCTGTAAAGGAGGTGGCCGGGGCAGCACAGTGAGGCTGCGAAGTCCAGTATGGGCGCCGCCCCTGCCCAAATAAAATCCCATCGGTTAAAGGCCTGTCGGCGCTGGGAAGAGGATGGAAACATCCTCCGCGACGCCTCTGAGATGGTGTCAATGAGCTCTTAAGCCCATTGGCCGTGGCACATAGCGATGTTGCTCTAACAACCGTAAATAAACAAAAAGAGGAAACTGTGAGTGGAGGTGGACCTCGGCGGCGGGAGGAGGCTGGGGATGCCACGCCGTCTTTTCTTTGTCGACGACGTCCACCATTGCGTCGGGTCGAGAACGGGCCACTGATGTGGCCTAGCCCGGAAGGAAAAAAAAAAAGGTGGAATTGAATTGGGCCTGGCCCTGTACAGTAGGCCCAGATCAGGGTCTGTTGACTGACTCATCACTGAACCGAGCTAAGGCCCGGGTTACTGGACCGGACCGATCAGATTATATTTTAATATTTTATTAAATAATAATAATAATAATAATAATAATAATAATAAAATTGAGTTTTTTTTTTTATATATACATGTTATTATTGGTATATACATGTATTAAATTAAATTCTATGTATGTCATTATTGTTAAATACATGTAAATTTTATTAAATGTTGTTATTATTAAATACATGTATGAATTGATTATTTTGACTTTTATTATTATTTCATGCATATTTGTTTATCCAATATAGGGCAAATGATTTATCTCAAAATTTAAGAAATGATTGGTTGCCCAAAGGTACAAGATTTTCTTAATTTTGGTGAGAAATCATTAAACCCATGGTAAGGTGGATATGATGGAGTGAACACTTTGTGTGTCAAGATCTACTCCCAAAGGAGGGTCTTGATGACACTTCTAGTTCATCCATCAAAAGTAAGGTGGGAGGGAACACTTTGTATGTCAGAGTTTACTCCCAAAGGAGAATTCTGATGATATAACTAGTTCATCCACATAATTTAATACTGGTGAGAACACTTTGTGTATCAAGATCTACTCCCAAAGAAGGGTCTTGATGACACTTCTAGTTCATCCATCAAAAGTAACGTGGGAGGGAACACTTTGTATGTCAGAGTTTACTCCCAAAGGAGAATTCTGATGATATAACTAGTTCATCCACATAATTTAATAATGGTGAGAACACTTTGTGTATCAAGATCTACTCCCAAATGAGGGTCTTGATGACACTATTAGTTCATCTATAATTGTTTAAATTCTGATTATTGTTTATAAGTGTCTAACTCAAAGCATTATGTGACAAATTTCTTGCAGTAAGCGTACCTACATTACTACACTCACAGACTTCATCTGTTCCTGTTTTGAATGACTCTAATTTTTCTGAATGGGTTGAGCGAGTCAGGTTCACCTTAGGAGTTCTTGACCTAGACTCATCACTTACGAGTCCAAAACCACCACCCATCACTGAAAATAGTAACAGAGATCAGAGAGAGTCATCTAAACAATGGGAAAGATCAAACCGGTTGAGCTTAATGTTCATGAAAATGACCATAGCCGAAAATATAAAAAATTCACTCCCTAGTACTTAGGAAGCCGAAACTTTTTTGAAAAATGATGAGGAGAGGTTTCGGACCGCAGATAAATCCTTAGCAGGAACACTTATGGCTAGACTTACCACCATGAAATATGATGGTGCTAAAGGAATGCAAAAGCATATCCTTGAAATGACAAATATTTCCACCAAATTACAAATCCTGGGAATAAGTAGAGGAGTCCTTCATTGTTCAGTTTATCCTGAACTCATTGCCACCTCAGTATAGTCCATTCCAGATGCATTATAATACTATTAAAGATAAATGAAATGTGAACGAGTTGGCAAGTATGGTAGTTCAGGAAGAAGCGAGACTGAAACAACAAGGACATTACTCTGCTAATTTTGTAACCAAAGAAGCTGAAAAGAAAAAGCACCATTATAGCAAAATGAAGCGAATTGGACCACCGAAAGGAAAGCAGCTTAGGAAAGTTAATCAGGTTGAGCATAATAGTAGCAAATGCTACTTTTGTGGGAAGCACAGACATATGAAAGATGAGTGTCCAAAACGTAAGGCTTGGTTTGAAAAGAAGGGTAAGTCACTTGCCTTTGTATGTTTTGAATCAAATCTTGCAAATGTTCCGACTAACTCTTGGTGGCTAGATTCAGGTGCTAATGTTCATGTTTCCATAACCATGCAGGGATACCTTACAAGCCAAACACCAAACCCCAGTGAGCGATTCATCTTTATGAAAAATGAGAATAAGGCTGAAGTTTTAGCCATAGGAACTTTTCGTTTGGTTTTGAGTACCGGTCATTATTTAGACCTTCATAACAGTATATGTGCCTTCTGTGAGGCATAATTTAATTTCCTTATCCAGACTAGATACTGATGGTTATTCTTCTTCGTTCCATAATGGTAGTTTCAATTTATTTAGAAATAATTTATCTATTGGTTCTGGGTTTCTTTCCGATGGTCTTTATCGATTGTGCCTCGATAATACATTTGTCAAAAATACCTATACTCAGTACCATGAAACATGTATTGGAATGAAAAGAAACATGATGAATGAAAATTCTTATGACTTGTGGCATAAAAGATTGGGACACATCTCCCAAGAAAGGTTACAGAAATTAGTAAAAGAAGGGATTCTTCCGCATCTTAATTTTACTAATCTTGAAGTGTATGTGGATTGCATTAAAGGAAAGCAAACCAAACATACTAAGAAATGTGCCACAAGAAGTACGGAGCTTCTTGAAATAATTCACACTGATATATGTGGACCATTCTCCACTGAATGTTTTGGTGGAGAGAAGTATTTTATCACCTTTATAGATGATTTTTCACGGTTTAGATACATTTATCTGCTACATGAGAAATCTCAAGCTGTTTTAGTACTTGAGGTATTTCTCATGGAGGTGGAAAGGCAATTAGATAGAAAAGTGAAAATTATCAGGTCGGATCGAGGTGGAGAATACTATGGAAAGTATGACGAATCGGGTCGTAATCCTGGCCCATTCGCCAAACTTCTTGAACAGCGTGGCATTGTTGCACAGTATACGATGCCCGGGACGCCATAGCAGAATGGTATTGCTGAAAGGCGTAATCGGACCTTATTGGATATGGTCAGAAGTATGGTAAGCAATTCTACCTTATCCAAATCACTGTGGGGTGAAGCTATTAAGATGGCAATGTATATCTTAAACCGAGTTCCTAGTAAGTCAGTTCCAAAAACTCCTTTCGAGCTATGGACTGGTAGGACACCAAGTTTAAGGCACATGCATGTTTGGGGTTGCCCAGTCGAAGCAAGACTTTACAATCCACATTAAAGAAAATTGGATCCTAGAACAGTAAGCGGGTACTTTATTGGGTACCTAGAGAAATCCAAAGGATATAGGTTTTACTGTCCTAATCACAGTCCGAGAATGGTGGAAACAGGAAATGCCAAATTCATTGAACTTGGCGAGATTAGTGGGAGAATTGAACCCAGAGATGTGATCATTGAGGAAGTAAGGGTAGATGTCCCTATACATACATCCTCAGAAAAGATAATGGTTCCTCTAATTGATCATCATAATGATGCATTGGAACATGTAAATGATCATCCATCTCATAATGATAATACCACTGACGAACCAAGTTCGGAGTCACCAGAACAGGTTGTCTTACGCAGATCTCTGAGAGATCGGAGACCTGCTATTTCAGCAGACTATGTGGTGTATCTCCAGGAATCTGAATTTGACATTGGGACAAGTAGAGATCCACTAACGTTTTCACAAGCCATAAAGGGAAGTGATTCTAGTAAATAGATCGATGCCATGAAAGAAGAGTTGAAATCCATGGATCAGAATCAAGTCTAGGATCTCGTTGAATTGCCTGAAGGAAGTAAAAGAGTCGGGTGTAAAGACTTGTTCCCAAGGGTTTCACTCAGAAAAAAGGCATTGATTACAAAGAGACCTTTTCTCCAGTATTTAAAAAGGACTCTTTCAGGATCATTATGGCATTGGTGGCTCATTATGATTTAGAGTTACACCAGATAGATGTGAAAACAACATTTTTAAATGGAAGTTTGGATGAAGAGGTCTACATAGAGCAGCCAGAAGGCTGCTCAGAAAAGGACAAAGATCACCTAGTATGTAGGCTTAAGAAATCGATATACGGGCTTAAGCAAGCTTCCCAACAATGGTACTTAAAATTCAATGATACCATTACTGCCTTTGGATTTAAAGAAAACATTGTGATCGATGTATATACCTAAAGGTCAGTGGGAGTAAGTTTATAATTTTGATCATGTATGTTGATGATATCTTGTTAGCTAGCAGTGATTTTGGCTTATTTTATGAAACCAATGGTTTTCTCTCTAAGAACTTTGAAATGAAAGATATGGGTGAGGCATCCTTTGTGATCGGAATCGAAATTTTTCGAGATCGAAAATAAGGACTGTTAGGATTGTCTCAAAAAAGTTATATAGAAAGAGTTCTTGAGAGATTTGGCATGAAATGTTGTTCATCACTGGACACTCCAATATCGAAAGGTGATAAGTTTAGCCTATCACAATGTCCTAAAACTGAGTGGGAGTGTAAAGAGATGGCAAAAATCTCCTATGCTTCAGTCGTGGGGAGCTTGATATATGCACAGATTTGCATGAGGCCAGATATTAGTTTTGCAGTTGGCATGCTTGGGCGCTACCAAAGTAACCCAGGGATGTCTCATTGGAAAGTAGCAAAGAGGGTATTGCGATACCTGCAAGGAACTAAAGATCACCAGCTTACCTTCAGAAGAACTGATAGTTTGGAGGTAACTGGATACTCAGACTCTGATTTTGCTGGTTGCTCTGATAGTAGGAAATCCACTTCGGGTTATGTTTTCCTGTTGGTTGGTGGAGCGATCTTATGGAGAAGTATGAAGCAAACAATCACTGCTTCATCTACAATGGAGGCTGAGTTTGTGGCGTGCTTTGAGGCCACAGTGCATGGTTTATGGCTGAGGAACTTTATCTTAGGACTTGGAGTTGTCGACTCTATAGCCAGGCCGCTGAGAATTTATTATGATAATTTCTCTGCAGTATTTTTCTCCAAAAACGATAGGTATTTTAAAGGTGCCAAGCACATGGAGCTCAAATACTTAAGCGTTAAGGAGGAAGTACAGAAACAAACAGTGTCCAAAGAACATATTAGCACTATGCTTATGATAGTAGACCCATTGACAAAGGGTCTAGTAGCGAAGCACTTTAAAGGACATGCTAATAGAATGGGTCTTATGATATGAACATGTTAATGAGCTTGTAGATGTTTTGATTTCTATTTGGACACTTAATGATATCTATTATGGTTATTTTGTTTATGTTTTCTTGTCTTTCCACTTTATATTTACATTAAATGGTGTGGATGAATAATGACAAGATAATGTCTACAATAGACATGAATTGAAACCCAAGACATCATAGTATTAGCCTTAATTATCTCAATTAAAGATCATGTTAAATTCAGTTACTGGTGTTGTAGTATATGGAAGGAAATTTGTTGATTATATAACAGAGGACCGCCATGACTCGCATTAGTAACTGGTTTGACAATGATATTATGGAACTCATGAAATGTATTTTGAGCTATGAAAGTTTCAGGAAATGAATTTGCGCGGTATAGTTAATTTTCTGTAATAAACCCATGAATGGAAAATATTATTTATGGGCGTATGGGCCAAGTGGGAGAATGTAAGAGTTTTATTTAAACTCTGTGTCCCACACACCCATCTTGATACAGTTTGAAATAGTTCAAAACTTATCAGTTACAAGATGAGTTATAATGGGATAAGGAAACTCCTAAGAGATAAGATTAACTCTATATCTCTAATCACAGTCAAACACAATCTCTTAGATTTCTTTATGGCCAGAAATCTATAAATAGCACTGAGGGGTTAAAGGGTTTTCACCTACAACATTAGAGTGCCTCTAGCCATCGGAAGACACTTGTAAGGCTAAGTTGCTAGGGTAATCCTTCTCTTATAGTCAGATTAATTTCTTCATCAAACAGATAGAGAAAGGTACGTGTTCAATTATTATTGTTTTATTATTGTGGATCATAGAAAATCAAAGATCCAATTATTAATGTTCATGTTAAAATATTTAACATTGGGTGCCAACGAGATTTTGCCAATCTGGGAAGGGGATGTGGATATCGGTGATTTTGATGAGGTATTTGAGGCCTGGAGTGCTAAGGTGGTTGGGCTTTTTGAAGGTTGGCATCTTAGATAATAGTGCAGTTTTGCGTTCTGAGACTGAGGCCTTAGCTGGTGGGGTAAGTGATGTTGAGAGTTTTGGTAGCTCGGATGAGGATGAGGATGAGGATCGGGAAGGCAGCGCGGAGATTGTTGATCTGGAGGATATTGCGGGACAAGGGCCATCAAGGAAGTCGGCGGTAATGCTAAAAGTAACGGGAAATTGGATGTGAAAAAAGAGATGGTGACTTCAGTGATTAGGGCGAGCTTAGAGAAGCAGGTGCGCTCGTGCATTTATAGTTTTCTCTTTATCTCTGTCTTGTCCCCGAAATTAAGAAAAATGGCGCTCTTTTGAACTTTAATGATTTTGGATGGGTCTGTCATTTTTCGTGGAACATTTTTATTGCCTGCACCCTTCCTGGTTATGTATTGGGATTTCAAATGCGTAATCTATTGCTTCTTGTCCCCTAACTTGAAAGTTGCACTTGTGGAGATGGAGATTTCGCAAAATTATTTGTCGAAGCTATGTGAACACCGTGCACTAAGGGTGTGATATCCCATATTGATTGGTGAGTGTAGATGGTGTCTAAGATCCCACATTGTTTGGGCGAAAGAAGTTCTTGCTCTTTATAATGGTTCAAACAGCACTCTAATTGTACCATTGACTAGTTCCTTTTGGAGTATAGGCCCAAATGTAGTTTAGCCTTCCCTTGAGGTGTTACAAATGGTATCAAAACCTATTTCAACTAGAAGTGTGGACTTGAGCCGTGCCACCTACAATAAATTGGCCTGACGAGGACGTTGGGAATTTAAAGTGGAGATTATGATACCCCATATTGATTGATGAGTGTATATGGTGTATAGGATCCTACATTGATTGGGAGGAAAAAGTTCTTACTTTTTTGGTGGCTAACTGATAATGGATGACCTTTGTCCGAAGAACTCTGCCAGGCTGAAGATTGGATTTGATCCCTTAGCCGTTGTTTTTTAAATTTCAAAAGTTTAAGCTTTATTTGTTAACAGGTTACGCAAGGATAACTTTAGCTAGTTTGAATTTAAATTTTCGTTGGTATCATAAAAGCTGATTTTCAGTTATGTTTTTTGCAAATTAAATTTATCCCAGTAGCTATTAAAGGAGATTGGTTGAATGAATAAAGGCAGAGTATTGTTTTCATAAATTTGTCCAATTGTTGGTGTGATTCCAGCGTAATTTATCCAAGAGTATGCGAGAGGAGAGATTCCCTGCATAGTTCTTATATCGTATGCGTGAGGAGAGATTCCTAGCATACTTTCCTGGTTTTCATCTTGAAAACTACATCATTTTTATATTGGTTCAATGGGGCTCCAAGTGTACTATTGACAAGTACTTTTGGAATATAGACCCAGATGTGACTTGGGACTTACTTTAGAACATTGTTTTTTGATAAGGACATTACTTTGGAACATTACAAAGGGTCTGTTTTGATTCACAAATTTTTTTAGCATTTAAGGCTATATCTGTGACTGTAAATATGTTATTTTGTAGTCCCATTAAGCCCAATGAGATGTTCAGTTGTCTTGGAACCTCTAGCTAATCTGATTATTAACTAGAGCTAATGGAGATGTTTAGGTTTTAATTAATACTCCGTGTAGAATTTCTGGACATTTCATGAACTTTTTTCCCTGGATAAAGGCATCAGAGATGTTTTTTGTTAGATATTCATTGCCTTTTTATGTTAGAGCCTTTTATTATATGTTTTTTTATAAGTTATTCATGGATATTCATTGCCTTTTTTGTATGTTTTTAGATCAGTTCTCAACCCTTTTTAAAATATAAATGCAAAATCATTATGAATTTCTGGACATTTCATGTAGAATTTTTGGACATTTTATGAACTTTTTCCCTGGATAAAGGCATCGGAGATGTTTTTTGTTAGATATTCATTGCCTTTTTATGTTAGAGCCTTTTATTATATTTTTTTATAAGATATTCCTGGATATTCATTGCCTTTTTTGTATGTTTTTAGATCAGTTCTCAACCCTTTTTAAAAGACAAATGCAAAATCATTATGTGCTTTTATCTGAAATTGAGTGGCAAAGCTATTCTTCTTCCATTTAGTTTCACTCTAGGTCAGTTAGTTTATTGGCTTATGTTCAAATACGGATGAATAATAGCTCAGCGCTCCAGCTTGTGCACTGAAGCAGGTTGAGTTTTACATNTAGTTTATTGGCTTATGTTCAAATACGGATGAATAATAGCTCAGCGCTCCAGCTTGTGCATTGAAGCAGGTTGAGTTTTACAAGTACCTGTGTCAATAGTTTTGACAGTACTAGTAGTCAAATTTTGTCCGTGATTGAAGAAAGCTGCAAAGTGTATGGAATTGTGAAGCAACTCTTTTAGGAACAGAGAGCCTGCAATTGGAGGTTACATGGCTGTCATGTGGCAGGTTATATCATTTTGTAATAAGTTGATGTTATGGGTCTAAAGGTAATGCTACAATTGTTGTATACTTGTAGCTCCCAGTGAATTAGAAATCGTTATGGCATGATATTTTTTGTTAAATGATACATTGGCTGGGAGGTGTCCCTCTCCCAATCATAAGAATGATCTTAGTAGCCTCACATCTCTGCTAGTTCAGCTTTATCTGTTGCTCTCTCTCTCTCTCTCTCTCTCTCTCTCTCTCTCTCTCCCCTTCATATGATGCAATTTCCTGTTCTATTGGCTCTGAATGACTCTAAATTTGCAGGGATATAAAATTATTGGTTCACATAGCGGTGTGAAAATTTGTAGATGGACGAAATCACAGCTTAGAGGCCAGGGAGGTTGCTACAAGCAATCATTTCATGGAATTGAGAGTCATAGGTAATTAGAAATCTATTTTATTTTATTTTTAATTAAAACTTGTTTTCATTTGTACTTGTATTTCCAAATGATATGGTCAGTTCCAAGAAAACTTCGATCAGATCATTAAAATTCAAATAAAAACTGATGACTAATCACTAAAGATTATGTACTTCTCTATATTCATATAGATGAAGTTCTCCTCATGTATACATCCAGTGTACTTGAGCTTTGCCTTCTCTTATGAATAAAACTTTTTGATTGCCTATCAAAAGAGATGAGGTTCTCCATTCTGCATTCTTTCCCACCCCCTTCTTTAAGATGGTCTGCTTTATATTCATGCCTATGATCTTATAGTGCCTTAGCTAGCACATTAAAATTTTCAAAAATTTGGTTTCCACAGGTGCATGGAGGCAACCCTTAGTTTGGCTTGTGCCAATAAATGTGTTTTCTGTTGGAGACATCACACAAATCCTGTTGGAAAGAGTTGGCAGTGGAAGATGGATGATCTGCTAGAGATTGTGAATACTGCCATAGACCTGCATACAAATATGATTAAGCAAATGAAAGGAGTACCTAGGAATTATAAAGTTAAAATATTTGTAATATATTTTTTTAATATTAGTTTTGTTTTGAAATTTGAAAAAATTAAATGTTGATGGAGGCAACAAAACAATCTGTTGATGGAGCCCAATGGAATCAAATAGTTGCAAGTGAAGTTAAGACGTGGCTTACAGATGTAAGAAGTGTATAAATTTATTGAAGAAGATGTCAAAGCTAATATGATGTGCTTGAATGGTTGGTGTCCGGATATGAAGGTGGGGCTAATTATTAAAAAAAACAAAAGAAAAAGGTGTAGCACCTTTTTTTTCATCATGACTATGACCTCCTGCGAAGCTTACTGCCTAGAAGCAAAGAACCCACCGCGTAGCTTCCCCACTGCAAAGCTCCCCTCCCTCCCCTGCGAAGTAGCCCCGAAGTCTCTCGTTGGTGATAAAGTTGACTCAATCTAGACCGTCGCTAATAACAAGGAAAGAGGATAAAGGTGAAAATTTGGTCTAGAGATAAAACCACGGGGTAAGGCAAGCTGACTCAAATTCTAAAAAGAAAATGGCTTGATAAGATAAGTATGAGTCAATCATTTCTAGGAAGGAAAAAGACTTCTATGAAATTTTCACAAATCTAGACAGGCTCTTCACAATTTCTCTATGTACAGAATCCACCACGCACAATGGTTCCAAACGATATTCTCTCAAGTTAGGCATAGTCTTCAACTTCTTAAAATCTTAAATTTCTCTATTGTATTATGAGATATGTAAGGCTATGAGAGATTGTAAAAAAAAAAAATTTCCTATTTTCTCGTTCTTCCTGGTAACTTTAAGTTTTACATCTCATAGAACATTTATGGTGACAAAAGAGCACGGAAAAATTACAAGAATAAAAAAATTACTTTTGAAAAAATGAAAATTATTTTTTCAATTGTTGGAAAAATACGAGAATACTCGGTTGTTCCAATAAGAGAACAATGTCGCTATATATTTTGTACAAAAGCAAAATCAATTATCGAAGAGAAAATTCTGAAGCTACTTGAGAAGGAGGTAGGACTGTTCTTCTGAGCCGGATTTTTTTCTGGCCAGGTCCAAAATCCGGATGACAAGGTTCCGATTGCGAGTTCTAACCCGAAGAAAACCCGAGCTAGTAACCGCTTAACCCAAGCATACCCCAGTCGGGGTACCGGATAAAAAAAAAAAAAAAAATATCATCGAAACAACGTCTTTCTTCGATTTTTCTTTTAATAAACCCTCAGTTGGCCTTCAACACCCCCTAAATAAAGTCATGAGCCTAATTTATCTCATAAAACTGATTTTACTAGATATGATTGTTTATTCCTTATAAACATCCAAAACCTTGTCCACAGGTAATGTGAGATTATTCATCAACACTCTTCCTCACGTGCAGGCCAATATTTTTCCTAATTCTTATCACGGGATAAGTAGTGTAGGTCCCCATTCGTCGTTGATCTCTTCCCGTCTGTTTCAATTACCACCTTCGATAGAAACTGGTATTAGCTCCTTTTGAGTTTTCTTCTCTCTCTGTTGAATTTGTTTTGTTCTCACTCTGTTGATTTGGGTCCTTTTTTTTTTTTTTTTTTGAGAATGTTTGAATATAATAATATTTGTGGAGTATTTTTATGAGTTAGATCTGAATTTGTGAGTGCGATGGGATGTGTGGGTTTTTCTTTTGGGTAGGAGCCAGGAGGGGAAAACCGTGTGGGGGCAATCACTTTCCCAAAAGCAAAAGGAAATAAGAATGCGAAAAAAAAGGAATTGTGAGCTTAAAAGAGGATTAAACTGTACTGTAAGGCATTAATATTGTGAATACACCGTAGTGTACATAACTGCATGTTATGATCGATCAAGCCTTATGGATCGGAGTTCATATTGCTTTACAAACGAGTACAGTTAAGATTGCTTTACAATAATAAATGTACCTATTGGACAGTTATAAATTGTATTGTTCAGACATGATTCTGGGCTTAACGATTTTATATATGGTTTTATTATTAAATTTATTTTCGTTGGAGCATTGTGGATGTTGGGCTCTTGATGATTAGATTCTTAATTGCATGATATTATCTTTGTTTGTATTATATTTTCATGTGATGTAAATGCAGCCAATCATATATTTTTTAGATATATAGCTGTACAAGTGTTTTTTATTAGTTTTTAAATAGGTTTGTTGTTGTACTGATTTTGAATAATAAGCTAACGTTTGTGATTTTGTGTGAGCTGTTTAAGTCAAAACATATATGATTTTTACTCTATTTATTATATTTGTTTTTGTAATTTTCGACCCATTTTTTTTTTTTTTTCTGTTTTGCTTCTTTGATTGGTCAATGGGCAGGTGGCAGATTTCGTCTCCGTCTTTTAGAAAAAAAATTACAAAATTAAAAAAAACTACTTTTAAAAAAATAGAAAATATTATTTTGTTAATAGCAGAATACTCGGTTGGTCCAATCAAATAATGAAAGTAATCAAATAATTAAACTGATCAGATCTGTTCAGGCCGATTGAGCCCAACAGCTCATGCATGACAAGGCTCCGTCTAGATATTAATATAAATGGTAATAAAATAATAATAAATAATTTGTAAATATGAGTATAGAGCCCATCAAATGATCGAATTATGAATTCCTAACTCGCTCTGCTAAATGAAAGACAAATGTGCCTAACTCGCTCTCTCCTCTCCTGATAATGCTCTAGTGTTGGACCAACCAGGTTGTAATCATTTTCTCCATTTACATTTGCCTTTACAGGAATGAGGAAACCGCGTGAAAAAAAAAAGAAAAAGAAGCAAAAAAGACAAATAACTCTGATCCCACGGTCTCTTAGCAGCATTCACGTTGGTTTAATGGGAATCTTGAGTCATGAAAAGTCTAAAGATTTTTTTAAAATTTAAAATTCAAATAAAAAACTGATTAGATGAGACTATCAAGGCCATGAAATTGCGGAACAGCTATGTCGTGAACTTCCCGAGAAGACTTTTGTTGGAAAAGAGACCGGCCAATAGTTAAGAAAGTAGTGACCCTGTTCAGGAAGAGAGTATAATGCCATACAGTTGTAGCCTTTTTCATTATTATATCCTTTAGGATTAGGATTCCTGATCACTTGCTTCGGCGAAACCTTTCTCCGTCGTTATGGAGTTCTTCTGCTCTAATAATGTTACAAGGTCTACATAACTGCATCGATAATTATATCTACATGGGTCTCCAGAGAAAGATTTATTTTGACACAGAATTTCAGAATTTTTAAAAGTATACTGCTAAATTTATCGTAATTATGAGGCTTTGTATATTCCATAGATATAGATAACTTAAGAATGGCATGCTGCTTTAAAAGGCCGTTGTTCACTTGCGGGGAGTCTAGACCAAGAATATTATAATGGAAGATAATAGGAAATACTACCGTTGTTAACTCTATCAATAATTGTATCATCAAATAATGGAAAAGTATTGTGATGGACGCCGACACTACAAGACGAAAGAAACAGACCACGTGATCTGAATTATTAATGGGTCCTTTTGCTTGACTGACCGACAAAATGTCATGTGGCTAAGAAATTTATTGTGTATTTCATCATTAAAGTTTTGCAGATTTGTGAGCTCGGAGTTACAAAAACATGACTACAACCTCAGAGTTAGCTAGACACTTTTATCTTTATCTTTGCAGAGGATAGATTGGCTGAGGTTGTCCGTCTGAGAAAGGGGGAATGCTGGAAACTCAGAAGAGCTGAAAGAAGTCGTTGATCTTGCAATATTAAGGTTCTTACTAATTTCTTCCTTACTTAATTACTTGTTCATGATATATGTGTGTTAACTTATAAATGAATGCCAAAAAACAGAAAATACTTTTAAAATTGCTTGCAAGTCTTAGATTTACATCTCATACAACATTTGTGTATGAGATTGCTTTACAATATTATGGAGTTCATATTACTTTACAAACGAGTACAGTTAAGATTGCTTTACAATATTAAATGTACCTATTGGACAGTTATAAATTGTCCAATAGGTACATTTAACGATTTTATATATGGTTTGATTATTAAATTTATTTTCGTTGGAGCATTGTGGATGTTGGGCTCTTGATGATTAGATTCTTAATTGCATGATATTATCTTTCTTTGTATTATATTTTCATGTGATGTAAATGCAGCCAATCATATATTTGTGAAAGTGGTGAGACATGAAAAAAAAAATCTAAATACGTCTTTTTGGTATTTGAGGATGTTATAGGATTCTTATATTATATGTCTAGAAAATCTCTTTAGTTTCATGAGTTAGAGTAAATGGGAATCATATGCATATATAGCTGTAAAAGCAAGATATTTTAGTAAAGTGTTTTTTATTAGTTTTGATTTTGAATAATAAGCTAACGTTTGTGATTTTGTGTGAGCTGTTAGCTTATTAGCTTGACTAACCGACAATAAGATTGGTAAATGGGCAGGTGGCAGATTTCGTCCCAGTCTCTCAGGGAAAGAAAATTACAAAAACAGAAAAACTATTTTTGAAAAAATGGAATCATGTATTTTTACAATTGTTGGAAAAATAGGAGCATACTTGGTTGGTCCAATCGGAGAACAGCTTGGCTATATTATTTCCTACAAGAGCAATATTGCAATTCTCGAAGACAAAAATTCGAAGCTAGTTGAGAGGATGGGGGAAGTACAACAATCTATTGATGATGCCCAACAGAAACGGAAAGTTGTCCCTAGTGAAGTTAACACCTGGATGGCAAATGTGAAGAAAAAATATCAAGAAGCCCAGAAATTCCTTGAAGAAGAAGATGTCGAAGCTAATAGGATGTGCTTGAATGGTTGGTGTCCGGATCTGAAGCTACGCTATTCCTTGGGTAAGGAAGCTCAAAAGAATATTCAAGCTATTGATGACTTGCTAAAACAAGGTGAAAGATATGATAAGGTGTACAAAAATGCATCTATATTGAAAGTAAGATCATCATACACAGATCAATGGTTTAAGGATTTTGAATCACGAGAATCAACGATTCAAAATGTTTTGAATGCTCTAAAGAATGACAATATCGACATGATTGCATTATGCGGTATGGGAGGGATGGGGAAGACAAAAATGGCCAAAGAGATTAAGAGAAGAGTGGAATCTGATAATTTATTCCATAAAGTTGCCATTGCGGTGGTGTCTCAAAATCCAAACTTCATAAAAATTCAAGGCGAACTTGCAGAATCGCTAGGTACGAGACTTAGAGCTAAGAGTTTACAAGGAAGAGCAGATGAATTATATTCAATATTGACTGAGAATAAGAAAGTCCTCTTGATATTGGATGATGTTTGGAAACCACTTGATAATGAGGATATTGAGGATATTGGAGTTTACTCTGCATTTAAAGAAAAGAGCTGCAAAATCTTGTTGACGTCCAGAAATGAAAAACCTTGCAATGGGATAGAAATTCAGGAGACTTTTCGAGTTGACCCTTTATTTGAAGAAGAAGCGTGGAATCTTTTCGTAGAGATGGCAGGTGATTGTGCCAATAGATCCGATCTAATCTCAATTGCAAAACTGGTTGCGAAGGAATGTGCAGGTTCACCCCTTGCCATTGCG
This sequence comes from Pterocarya stenoptera, assembly GCA_003123785.1. Classification (NCBI taxonomy): domain Eukaryota; kingdom Viridiplantae; phylum Streptophyta; class Magnoliopsida; order Fagales; family Juglandaceae; genus Pterocarya; species Pterocarya stenoptera. Next base: position 81,079 of record QEOT01124280.1, on the reverse strand, counting down.
GTTGTTGGAGGTGCTCTTAGCAACAAAAGCGACAAAAATGAGTGGAAAGTCGCACTAGACCAACTGAAAATGTCTATCCCACAAAATATCAATGGTCTTCAGCGAAAGGTATATTCCAACATAGAGTTTAGTTACAATTACTTAGAAAGTGACGAAGCCAAATCATGCTTTTTGCTATGTTGTTTGTATCCCGAAGATTATGATGTTCCAATTGAAGATTTAGTCAGGTATGGATTTGCAAAAAGGTTTCTTAAAGGCTTGGGTACTGTGCAACAAACAAGAGAACTTGTCCACACAATAGTTAAGAATCTTAGAGGATCAAATCTCTTGTTGGATAGCAACAATATGATGTATAGCGACAATATGATGTATAGCGACTTGAACGAATGCGTCAAAATGCATGATGTTGTACGAGATGTTGCCATATCAATTGCATCCAGAGACAAAAATGGTTTTTTGGTAGTGTTGCACAAAGGACTTGAAGAATGGCCACAGAATGATAGATATGATAGTTACACCGCAATTTCTCTTTTACTTGGAGAAATGAAATGGCATCCTACTGAGTTGAAGTGTTCCGAACTTCAGCTTTTGCGACTATCATGTTTGAACCATTCAAACACATTCCCAGACAATTTATTTAACGGGATGAAGGAGCTGAAGATGTTGTCTTTATGTAGCTTTTCCTTGACGACGTTGCCACCATCAATTCAGATCCTCCAGAACCTTCAGATGTTAAATCTGGAGGCTTGTCGTTTAGAAGATGTGTCGGCAATTGGAACCCTTGGCAACCTTGAAATTCTTGGCTTTCCTGGTTCCGAAATCGAGGAGTTGCCGTCGGAAATAGGAAATCTTAGTCGATTAAAGTTACTGGATATGAAGAGATGTGATTCTCTAGAGCGAATTGCAGCTGGTGTATTATCCGGTTTATCTCGACTAGAAGAATTGTATGTGGGAGAATTTAAGAATTGGGGATGTACGACTACGATGGAAGGAAGTGGAGAAGTAACAAATAATAATGCAAGCCTTGCTGAACTAATTCTTTATTCCAGTCAACTGGTGGTTTTAGAAATCAGTGTGCCAAGTATCTTGTGCTTGCCAAAAGAATTGGACTTCCGTAACTCCAATTTCAGATTTATGATAAATATTGGTATGCCATATTATTGGGTAGGTGAGAGATATTTGTTTGAAAATACTTTGAGACTTAAAGTGGAGGATGCAAGTGATCTTGGGGAACATCGAACAATTCTTTCACTGTTGAAGAATGTTGTAGTTTTGAATTTGGAAATTGCAAAAAATTTCAAACATATTTGGTTTGAGAAAGAGGAAAAAAGAATTTTACCATGCAGCTTGAAGCATCTAACCATTGACAGTTGTGAAGATTTAGAATATCTAATTGAAGCCACATCGGATAGTACTGCACCAAATACCTTCCATCTCTTGGAGTTACTATCATTAACAAACTTACCAAGGTTCATTGGCATCTATAAATCCACGAATTCAGTTGAGGTAGGTTCTCCCAGTAACACTACATATATGATTCACTTTCTATATGGATTAGTTGAAATTTTTTGTACATGTTTCCAAGCCCACCAAAGAGTTTAATGGTTTTAAACCTTGTTGGAAAAATTTGTAATTTAAACCTAGTCTAAAGTCCCTACACTGCACACTGCTTACATGGTATAATTTGATTTGAAAGATAAATTTTAAAATTTGAATATTTTAAGTCAAATCTTATTGTTTAAATATTGTGGATAATGTACTCTACACAATGACTTAAGAATATAATAATTCTTCAGGAATATGGTTTTGTAGGGAATAAACATCTTATTACTTTCCTATGTTAAGGAAATACATTTTATATATGAAAATTATCTCACAATATTGTAATGGTTCAATTAATGGATTAAACAGGTTGAAGGAGGAGGCAGCACTGCATCAACAACTGTCACTCATAAACTATTTTCATCTAACACCATTTTGTGGGTACCCAATTTGAAATCCCTTGTAGTAGATGGCTGTGAATCAATAGAAGTGGTATTTGATCTGGAAGGACTAAAGGTCAAAGAGAACTGCAAGCCCATCCTAGCAGTACTTTCTGAAATACAGTTATGGAACTTATCTGGGATGTCACATGTGTGGAAGAATATTCCACAAGGATTTCAAGGCTTTCAAAACTTAAAAGATATTTATATTGAGGAATGTCATAGTCTGAGAAATTTGCTCCCTACTTCTATAGCAAAACTACTGGTGCAACTCCAAGTCGTTAAAATACGAGCTAGCAACTTGATGGAAAATATTATTCAAAGGGAGTACGAAGCTGGAGAAGAAAGGAGAGCAGATATTTTGAGTAGCGAAGCTCATTCTCTTAAGTGGCCANTTAGGATTGAATAAACACGACTTAATTAACAAAGAGGTATGTGGTTAAGGTTAATTTATTATTCTTTTCATTTATAACTTTTTTGAAACACTTCATTATACAATTGCACTAATTATTTTTTATTATTAATTTTTTATCAATATTTTTACTAAAGTTCCAGAAGGAACTTTGGACAAATCATTTAAAGATCTTAGACTTCCATTAGACTATAAATAAAAACGGTTATTTGCAATATCAATCTATTGATTTTGCTAGTTTGACCGTGCAATTTAGAAAATGTGGTAATTTAGGGGCTCAAATTGAAATTGAGCGTAAAAATATCCTCCTACAAGTCTACTTGAAAGTGTCATTTGTTTTTAAGATTATGTACTCCTTCACACTTTTTGATCATGTTTTGGTAGATTACATTGACAAAGCAAGAGGAGCAAAATGTGAGAGAGACTGGAAACCAAGCAAAGATGCTGTCTCTCTTTCCATACAACTTGATTGAAAGTTTGGAAAATCTACAACAACTTTTTCTATGTCAATGTGATTCATTGGAAGTGATATTTGAACTTGAGGGACTAAATGCTGAAGAAAGCAATATCTTCAATAAGTTGACAGTGTTGACATTAAAACTTTTACCGAAGCTATTGCATATATGGAAGAAATTAGGCCCACGAGATATCGAGGGATTTAATTACTTGAGATTGCTACAAGTATGGGGATGTGATAGTTTGAAATGTTTGTTCACACCATCCATAGCAAAACTTCTTGTGAAAGTAGAGGAAATAGAAGTATATAGTTGCAATGAAATGGAAGAAATCCTTGCAAAAGAATTGGGAGATGAAGAGAATAGAGATGTGATTGCATTCCCCCTAGTGAAGACCCTCAAGCTTGGGAATTTACAAAAGTTGGAGTGTTTTTACAGCGAAGATAATCATGCTTTTGAGTGGCCATCTCTGGATAAAATAACAATTGTTGGATGCCCCGAATTAAAAATGTTTGTTTCGACAAGTACAAAAACACCTAAGCTAAAGGGAGTGCATACGAAGTCCAGAACTTTTCAACCAATGATAGAAGGAGACCTCAATGCCACCATACAACACATTATCCAAGGAAAGGTATGTTACAATTTATAACAAACATTGCTTAATGGGAAAGGTTTTACTTCATTCACCACGTAGTAACATACTATCAATCAATTTTTCAATTGCTAGGCATCTTATGAGTTAATAATTGAGTTTTACGACTTGGTTTGATATTTGGGTTCTCTCTTTTCTTTTAGGTGTTCAATCAAATTTCTACTCCACCTTTTGATATTTCGCATCCCAGAGCAGGTACCTAATGCGATTAAATATTTTTTTCCTTTGTAGAACCTAATGTTATTTTCTTTGAATTTCAGAGCTTGAAGATGTTTTTGATTATTAGAGGTTACGGAAGTTCCAAGTCTCCGTATACATGACGAGCATCGTAAGTTTCTATACTAGACCGATTTCCATATTTTCACTGCTTTTTTATTTCTCAATTTTTATATAATTAATTTTTTTCTAATTTTAGGCCCCTCTTCTCAATCTCTTGACTAGCAGTCGTAGACATTCTTTTATATTTCAAATATTCAATGAAGATCAGGACAAGTTTTATAGGCATAATTCCTAATGCATGTATCAACTTTCCCCTGTCTAAGAAGACACATGCAGTAGCCTATTCTTTAAGGGAAGACTGAGATTACAATAAGCTCCAATTAAACTTACTAAGTGCCTAACCCCTAAAGCCTTCTTACTAAAGGGGATTATTGGGAATGAAATGAAATGAAAGAATTTGTACGTAAATAGTAGTAAAATAATTGGACCTTCACTCGCTCCCGTTACTCTCCCCATTCTCTCCCTCCCTCACTCTCGGAGCTCTCTCACTACCATAACTCTTCACTCCCATAACCCAACGACTGAGCCTCGTGAGTCTTGAGAGAGATAGAGAAACTCCCACTCTCTCCAAATCATCCACCAGTCTCACTCCCGAAATCCCTCTCCCCTTCCTCTCGCTCACTCTCGAAATCCCTCTCTCCATTTTTATTCTCACTCCTGAAACCCCTACCGATCGACATTCACCACACCCTCTCCACAACTGAGCCCCCGTGAAGCCTCTCCTCCTCGACGACAGCCACAAAACGCTCGATGACAACTTGATTGTTAATTTCTGTGGTTTATCTCTTCTCCTAACTCTCGCATAATTTCTGGCAACCGTTTGCTCTTATTATTGTGATT